>JAFBJT010110138.1:13103-29462 GCA_016785325.1 Chascanopsetta lugubris | reverse complement strand
TGTGTGTGTGTGTGTGTGTGTGTGTGAGAGAGAGATAGGAAAAGAGGTTGTGTGTGTATTTCGCGAGTGCATATGTAGAGAAGTATTGAACTGGAACATTTTCCTGGAATCCTCTTAGAGAGGATGATCACATAGAGGGGAGGGATTGAGAACCAGAGCAGTTAAAGACTGTTGGCATCATCACTCTACAACTCATAACGATGTGCGCACCTGCTGATGAACGAAACAAACCAAAGTCCAGCCTCCACCTCCACTTTGCTTGCAATCGTGGCTGGAGCAGAAAATCCTCTCTCACACGAGTCAGTGGACATGAGGGAGACGAGGACTCCGATTGTCCACTTGGACAGAGGTGAGACTTTTGTCTCCGCTGACAAAAGTGCACTTTGCACTTTCTGTGGTGCAACAGGAACTGACTGAAAAATACAAGATCAAGTCCTTGTGTTTCATAGAGATCACAGGTAGTTCTTAAATGTATGTACCGATCGCCTGGGAATACTCTTTTTTTTCTTTCACGTGCCACACAGATACTTTCATGTCTGTATCTGTTGAGTTAGTAATGAGACATATCTGCAACTCTCCTTGAGCGTGTGACAGAGAATATCGGGTTTTTGTTGAGAGCAGCTCGGTGTGAAGCACAGCTTGATACCCAAACTCTTTGGTGCCCCCCAGGGGAGGTGTGTCTCACTTTTTGACACTATACTCTTTATAGCACAGTTTAAGCTCAGGGACTTGGTTCCTTTTCTCATCTCCACACTAAATCATTTCAGGATGTTCAGTTCAGTGTCTTTCAAAATTTTGGTGGGACTCAAACTAAATTGTGTCTGGAATATAATTATAATAAAAAGCAATTCTAATTGTAAGTATACTTGTCATAATGTCACAATTATAAAGTCATGATATAATGGCACTGGGACCCCATCATCCACAAGTATTTATTTTATTATTTACTATATTACTCTTTTATTTTTTTAACCTTTCTTGTGACTTCAAGACATCACCTTCATATTGTGTGGAATGATTTTCCACTGATTACATGCTTTATATTATCACTCTAGTATTTGTATTTTGAAAAATGTGTAGTTTAGAAGCAATATTTATCGCTTTGGATAAAGGCCTCTGCCGAGTGAATTGCGCGATTGTAGAAGTTACTTGATGAGCTTGTGTGGCTTCGCCGCTGCACAGGGAAATAATACTTCACTCGCTGAGCTCCATTCTTTAACAAGCTTTCCTCACCGAGACACTTCTCGTGTTGAATGAGCGAGCTGCAGCTTCTCGGGAACTCCTTTCTTTACCTGAGTGACAGGTGGAAATTGGCTGCTTTCTCGCCTCTGTCACAGTGAAGGCGGGTGATGTCACAGGGTCTGCTTCAAGCACAGATCCTCCCTCAGAGAGGAGTGGGATTACGAAGGACCCACTCAGTTTTATTACACATTAATGTGATTCCACACCCTGTTTCACTTTTACATGTCCATAATGCAATGTATAGTTTCCTCCTGGTTGCGAGCGGATTATTCAAATTAATCAAAAATGTGTGTGTACATTTTTTACATTTACATAATACGACATGAATCCACTACAAAGTGACTTTAGCGGGCACATTAATGAGAACATCCTTTCTGCACATTGACAGATTATTCTCGTGTGAGTCTTTTATTTAAAAAAAGAAAAAAGAAAAGACATTTGCCCCCCGGCTCATTTTGCTGTGTGATGAATATGCCTCCAATTCCCACTTCCTGTGAACATGCGAGTGATAAAACATTCCTGGATATAAACTGTTTTGCTTTTCGCCTTCTGATGAACGCTCTCGGTGGCGGAGCCCATACGTATTTAACAGGAAACTGCCTCGTCAGCCCCACTGGAGAAAAAATGAATCTGTGAGAGAGAATTAAATCTCATCATGTCTGGTCTTGTTTTCTGCAAATGTGTGATACTTCTCAATGTAGTGATAATTTGTGTTGCCAAGAGAAGAGAGAGGGTGAAGACTGACTCCCACAAGACATGTTGAGCTGTTGCCCTCTAGTGGCTGAAGTTTGAATGTCGGTTGTACAGCAGGAAGATAATGCAGACTTTTCTCTGGCTCTAATCTGATGCCTTTGATAAAAATCAGGCCTGTCACTCTGGGCTTTGTGGCAGTTGAACAACTTGTGGCTTTATTATGATACAGAGTTATTGCTGTATTGTGACTAGGGTCAGGAGTGAATGGTTGGTCTGAGGTGGAGATGGATATTGTGCATCAGAAGGTCGCCATCTAGAGTCGGGACACGGACAGTGCAGAGTGATGGAGCTGCGGGTGTGTTGCTTGTGGAACCGCTTCATGGGGTGAAGCAGGAGTGAGAGGAGACGGGGTTAGAGGGCACACTCGTCTTGCACCTTGCACACACACACACACACACACACACCCACACACACACACACACACACACACACACACACACACACCTCCACGGTGACTGGCTGCGCTGTTGATAGACAGCTCTCCCAGAGGTCTCGCAGGTCCTCAGGGACCCGGTGGTCAGTGAGGTGGATATTCTTAATGTCAGTCCCTGGCTGTCAGGGCAGACACGTCCCCTGACTGTGTGCTGGTGACTCAAGAGAGCCATTAGATGAGGGCATTCACTAATACGCTGGCCTGTCACTGATACATGAGAGGACCATGTGGGCATGACAGTGTTATGGCAATGCGTCATCCGTGTTCTGACATTTCGTGCCATGTTTGAGCACCTAATGATATTCTACATCGAACCTGAGAACACACAGTGACAGATTGTGTTGCTTCACCGAAAGAGCTGATTTAAAGGTGCAGTGTGTAAGAGTTAGGTCATTTTTGTCACTTCTAAAAATATTTCAAAACAGTGACATACTGACATTTTCATGAATTCATAATCACCTGGATGTTTTTTTCCCCCCATTACCCTTTAATGAGCCCATGAATGTATATTTATAAGAGGCGGGGGTCCTCCCTGCCCAGAGAGGACTTACTAAATATCTTTTGAGTTTTGATGATGACTGAAGTCGACCGCAGGTTCTCCTGCATGTTCAGAAGGGCGAAGTGATGGATACAACATGCAGCTTCACCTCTAGAGGTCACCATTTTGGTCACCATTTAAGAACAAGGTACATTGCTATTAAAATGGACATTATAAAGCCTACTGTCCTGACGTTTTATTTGCACTGATTCAAGTTTCTGGAGCTGCGCTCAATGTGACATCGATCTGAACGATTTAAGAACAATGACGGAGCTCAGTGTGACACCGTGTGTTGTCATCAACACCTCTGAACCCCCAGTGTTTTTTTTTAATCTCTACTCCAGAGGATGAGATCAAATTGAATCGCTCCTCCAGCCGTCCAGACATGCCCAGTCTGTCACACAGAGCCTTGGTTATTTGTGTTTTTCTCTTTGATTATTGTCTATCTGAAGTTCTGTGTTGACTGGTAGAGGGAGCAGAAATAGACATAAAGGCAGACTAAATTCAGAACGTCAACAAAGGCCAAAGTAAAAGCCAGGTGCTGGCTTTATAATCAAAAATGTCTGTATTGAAGATATGTAGCTGCACTGGTAAGGTTTGGCACTATATACTACAGTACATACCTTACACCACCACCACGGATGGTTTCAGGGTGGAAGCTTATAGTGTTTGTCCTACTGCCCTAAGACAGAGGATGATCAATAAGCCTTTTAAGATCTCACTGATGATCTGTCTGCAGGACAAATGTCTCACATGTGTAGTGTTTTAATAATATGCGATGTAAAGGGCACGTTCTGAGAGTAGGTGCCGTATGAGAATCAAGATGCAAATGAAGATACAAAATTAATGATGAAATCGGAAGATGAAAATAAACATACATGTTTTATTGGTAAGTAGGTTGACATCAAATATGGAATGAAGCACCCAACTGCAGTTTAAATGATTACAAAAATCCAAAATTCAAAAAACATCATTCTGAATTGTGAAAAGATGTTTAGTGAAGGTGCTGAAATCAGGTGCAACCTCTGGTTACAAAATCACAGTGTGTGGTGATATCTGAAGGGTGCAGGGGTCTCACCCCATGTTTACTGGTAACACACTGACGTGATACACAGACCGGTGCAGGCTGAAGCAAAAAGAGGGAGATTCATGGATCCCATTTGTCTCTGATGACAGTATAAGAACTGTAACATGGAGGCTGGTGTTGATCCTCAGCTCTACATCAACATGGCTCCTCATGTAGTCAATCGTCTGCTTAATCATTTTTTTTTGTTTTGTTTTTTTAATGTATGGCATCATGGGAAGATTATTATTCACAGGATAACAAGATTTTTAAACTGAAGTCATTTGCCTCTTGGTCAGAAAACCACACATGTTATAAATAGGTTTTTGTTGGCTATATGTAATATTCAGGAAAATCATTTTGTACATATATTTAGATTTGATTAGATATTCAAATATTGTCGGCAATTAGTGTCAATTACATTCATTATTGCTACAACTGGCAATTTGACGGTTATTTTTCTGTTGATTATTATGATTATGATTATTATTAATATCATTATCGTCATTATTATTTTTATTCATTTATTATCTGACAACGTCCTTTCAAAGAACATAGAGATTCAAACAGGAATCTTCGTTGCTACCATCAGTGCCCCCACCTCAGAGGTTATGTGCCATGATTGATCAATAACCATGATTGATTATCAATGACCAAAGTCATTGATTTTTTTGCTGCTGATTAGCTGCTAGCTTCTTTGGTTATTGATGGATGGAGTTCCATTTGTTTGCATCATAATCTGCTCAGTATGTCCGTACACTCCTTTTTCCGTTAACTTCATATTTGACGTATTTGCCAGCATCATCAACTGATCAGCGTCGGACACTTCAATATCTGAAACAATGATGTAATTCACCACGAGAGTCATATCAGCTGTTCCCTTTTTCTTTCTCATAACTTGATGCGCAAATCGTGAAGTAGGTCGTTCTGCTCCTCGCCGCCGCCTCGCTACCAAGTTGTTTAATGTCCTCACATCTTCAAGCTCGTTTGAATCCTCCTCCGTAACACAGAGCTTTGACTGTGCTTCACACATTTCCCCTCTGACCATCACACAGTGCCTCATCACATCTCCTCCTTCACCTCCCCTTCTTCCTATTCTCTCTCTCTCTCTCTCTCTCTCTCTCTCTCTCTCTCTCTCTCTCTCTCTCTCTCTCTCTCTCTCTCTCTCTCCCCCTCCATCCCTCCTGCTTGTCCCCCTGCGCAGAGGCAATCTTTTCCCCCTTGCATCCTTTTCCCATAGTTTCATATGGAGCTTGCTCATCAATTGTATTGGATTCTATTTTATGTCTCCCCTCTCTCTCCTTCTCTCCCCCCCTGCCCCCCCCCCTCTCTCTCTCTCCTGTTTCCCGCCTCCATTCTCTCTCTTTTCCTCATCTTGGAGACAGTAGTGTTGGAGCAGCCTCAAATCTAAGCTGCTGCCTGTCAGGCTGCTCCGTTTATGCGCTGCTCTCTTTTCCTCCTCTCTGCTCTCTGCGCTATACTGCACTGCACTGCTCAGCTCTGCTCCTCTCTTCTCCTCTTCATCCCTCTTCTCACATCTCTCTCTCCTCTTTCTCTTCTTTCCTCTTTCCTCAACCTGCATCCATCCCACATTTTAAGCTCTTGTCTGCTGTGATTTTTGGAAAATATTCTACACTCTGGGTTTTTTTAATCTTTTAATTTTTTTGGCGCCACTGCTTCGTTCGCTCCAGCTACTGGTGGAAAGGGAACCAGATGCTCCTGGTGCTCCAGGTTTGGTTTGCCTCCAACTCTTTGGATCTGTGCAGACGGAGTGGAGAGGAGAGGAGGGGGGAGAGAGGGAAAGTGGCGGCCGCTCAGGTGAGCGCTACATCTGCTGGAGGAGGTGAAGGCTGGCGGTGCTGGTGGCAGTAGCGGTTGATGTTTGTCCGTGGAGGGTCATGCCCTGGGACCCGCGTGCTTTTCAGCAGTTGGAGTTGGAGACCTTCTCCCTTTTTTGCCCCCCTTGTGGGGCAGCGTTGATCCTGGTGCCGGGAAAACCTGCCGGGCACCAGCGGCTGCTCCGTGAAGAGTGGGCACCATGAACCAGCTGGACGCGCCACGGCCACTCAACTGGACCATCAGAAAACTGTGCCATGCAGCCTTCCTGCCATCTGTGCGCCTGCTAAAGGTAAAGAAAGGCGGAAACAAGAGCGTGTGGATGATGAACTAGAAAAACAAATGTCCAGGGAGATGTTTCTTGAAATATGTCAGGCAGCCTCTGTGGTATCCTGCAGCTTTCCAAAGGAAGAGAGACAGAGGTGTGAGGATACAAAATGAATCCCGCTCCATCTCGTCTCTGGATTCTTTCAATTAGATTTAGTGCAGACGCCAGAGGTTGCATGCTTCACATCACAAAGAAAGAAAGGGGGGAATTTTGTTGAAAGAAAGAATAAAATTGTGGTTAAACTCAGTGAGATGGAAGCGTAGGGTTTGGAAGTGTAGGGATGTGCAAGGAAGAGTGGAGGATAAAAATGGAGACGGGGTAAAGTGGGAGCAGGAGAGAGAGAGGGAGAGGGAGAGCGGCAGAGAGTGAAAAAAGCTGTTAGAGGGAGAATGAGCTGAAAGGAGAGGGAAGGCGAAGATGTCCAAACCAATGAAGGGGGGGGGGGGGGGAAGGCTGGACTGGGGGGGGGGGGTGAAGGCTGTGAACAACAGAGTGTGGATTATGGTGTTAAAACGGAGAGTGGAGGTGAGGACATGAAATGTAAGAAAGTTAAAAAGAAGCAGCAGAAAACTGAATAAAAGAAGCAGAGGAATGGAAAGTGAGGATTTGTTGTCATGGCTGAAGAGAAATGTGAGATTGGAAATGACGGACAGGATTGAGGAGATTAAGGACGGGGGGGGTGTGCAACAACCAATCCCAGTAGACTGAGATGAATCCTACAATGCACCTGAGAGTGTGTGACTTGTGTGTCCTCTTTGAGCATCGTCCTGCCTCATCACCTGAGCAGACTTGTGGAACATGATGTGCAAGATCAGGCGTGTGCACCCACATGTGTCTCCACATGTGTGGGACCATCAATACGCTAATCCAGAGAAACCTTTCATATGCCTTGTTTACACACACACATTCTGGGATGAAAACCTCATCTTTATTCACTCGCAGTCACAAAGGTTCTGCATGGAGGGCTATTGTTGTAGCTGCTGAAAGCCTCTCCTTTGATCTGGCTTCATCACAGTGTCTCACTCTCCAGTGTGGCTGTGATGCTGCACCTCACATCCACAGAGCCTGGGCTCACATGACAGACATTTGCATGTGTATGGCCTGGTTAAATGAATATCATTGTAATCTGGGATTCAATGCGCACAGGATCCGTGTGTGTGTGTGTGTGTGAGTCAGCGTGGTGTGATTACGCATATGTGCTTCACCCCAGGATATCCTTTTGTTAGTGGTGTCTTCATGCATGTGTGTGTGTGTGTGTGTGTGTGTGTGTGAGAAGCTTCAACTGCTGCAAAGTGCAACAAAGCGACACCATTTCACTACAGATGAGTTTATGTCCTAAATCATTTTCCAAACTACCTCAGATGTTGAATGCATTTTCACATTAGCTGGATGTCTCTGAGGTGTCAGACATTGAATGGATTATATCATCTAGTAACAGAATCCTCCACAGGCTCATACCCACACACTGACATTTGGTTTGACTTGAATTTAGAGCTGCCAGTTGTGAAATTGAAATGCCCCCATCCCATAATTTCTCTGTAACCATTTTCAGACACTTGCATGCAATGTCCATGCAGTGTGAGATAGCGGGTGATTCTCCAGGTACTCAGATGAGGGGTGGAGTTTGGATGTAGTATGCAGTGGGCGGGACTTCACACTCCATAGGTTCCTGCAGAGTGCTCATGAGGCTCGTAGTGGGTGGTGTCTAACTCCTTCTACTTCCTGATTGGTCTAAAAACAGGCAAAGAGGCAGAGCATAAGTAGAGCTGTGCTGTTGTGGCATCCACAGAACGTGTGAAGTCCACCCAGGTGTCACTCAAGAGGCCACGCCCGTTGACTCACCTATGGAGCCTGCCTCAAGTGGCCACGCTGTGAACTGCATATTTTTCCTCTTCCTCTCACATGGACTCACTCAGACATTTTTGGAATATTTTCCCATGAGACCTCTGGACGTTTGTGGTTTCAGATACAGCTTCTGGAAACGTTTGCCTTTGTGAAATAACCTTATGTGTCCTTAACGCTTGCTCACTCTTGAGTAAAGATGAAAATGATGATCATACAAAAATAAAAAAGACGGGTCATGCTTGTAGGTCAGTCTTTGCTGCTTTGTCGTGTTGAGGTTTAGGTCTTAGATTTTGGGATTTGCCAGCTGCAGCTGTCCTTACAGCCTCGCTCATATTAGCTCAGTGGATGCAGCTCCAGCGGATTATGGCTCCTGGAGCTGGAGTTTCACTGTGTATCAATCCCTGCAGGAGATATCAGGCTGTCAGTGTGAAATTAACCTAATAGCCCTGTCATTATTGTTGGACATTTCTGCACAACAAGCACTTTCCTCCCATGTCTCTCTAACTTATCACCTGCCAACTGCTGCTGCGCGCTCACTCTGCGTGTGTGTGTGTGTGCCTGTGTGTGCGTGGGCATCCGAGTGTGACTGCAATTTATGGGCTGACGGAGATGTTCTCCGTCCTCCTTGGGCAGGAAAATATGTCCAGCAGATTGCGAGTGCATCCCTGTGCGTAGGTGTGTGCTCGTGCACATGATTGTGTGTATTTATATTGCGGTGCTATAGGCACAGCTGATGTAGCAGCAAATATTCACACTGCAGGCATAGTGGGTGAGTGTGTGAGTGGAGCCCTACGGACAGAGCCACAAAAAAAAAAATAAAAAAAAAAATACAATACTGCAAAATGTGCATTTGATTCAAACTGAATGTTGTGATTGTAAACAAGGGTAAACAAGCAGGAAGCATAATGTCGACATAATGCGGCTCCTCAAAGCGAACCAGTAAAGCAATCTGATCCCTTGTCTTATACGGCGCAAACGGACACAACCCGACTATCCTGCTTCTATGAATCCAGGCAGTAAATGAAAAACCTATTACCACTTTCACCCTCTTCATTACCCTCAGGTAATGACCCTGACGAAATGTATGGATGTGTGTGCTCCAGACAGACCTGAGGCACGCTCATGTATCGATCAGCTGAAGATATCATTTTCGCACTGGCAGGGCCTTGCAGCTCCCCATGTGGTACAAGGTGATGTGTGTGTGTGTGTGTGTGTGTGTGTGTGCGCGTGTCCCTCTTTGCAGACAACATGATGCACACTTTGTTGACCTGTGACATTTCAGATACATGTAGAAGCATCTACTTATGAGATGTCATCGGTCTATTGTGGCGCGGTGCAGTTCAACATGGCGCAGTGTGTAACGTGGATCACTGTGGTGCAGTTTCACTTCATTTAGCTGTTCCCCATTTAGCTTCCTCACACCTTCGTGTCTCCAGTACGATGACTCGGTAAGAATCATAGCAACGCTCACCTTTTCTTTTTTCGATTTTCTCATAACACTCTCGGCAACAATTGCGTTTTCTCGTGGTACAAACAGAAAATCGCCCGCCAGTGAAATTAAATCGGGTCTGCAATGTGCTCTAATTACCGGCAATTGTCCTTTTCAGAGCCATCGATGAATATTACTGTCTGAGAAAAGAGAGAAGTATCGCACCGTAATTATCATCAGCCAGTCACATTGTTTGTGTAAGCGATTGGCTGACGTCACCTGAACTGACCCACTTGCATGTGAGAAGCCTGCACCCCCCCCATTCTGCATGCTGAAGTGCCCTTGGGCAAGATACTGAACCAACCCCACATTGGCCCATGTACTCATACTGGATACAGAGTGCTGCAAATAGATGCACAGTGTGGATGTTTGTTTGGCTGGGTGAATGTAAACTGTGCTGTATAGATATGTGCACACTTTACATACACACCAGTCACCATTTGCATGCTTTTGCAATGCACGACCTCAGGTGTCACAGCAACGCAGAAGCTGGCACCACAGCCGGTGGTTTGTGAGTTGGAGTGTCACAACCGATGGAAGTCAGAGTGAAAATGAGGCTCGCTCCACTTTGGGCACTGGTTAGACGGTGCGCGCCCATGATTATCCTGCTCTGGTAAACCTTTTCCAGATTGACAGACCTCACCTCTCCGTCTCCACTTACACTTTAATAGCATCTCACACATTCAGCAATTAAGCTGCTGAGGAATGACGGTGAAACGGGTCACAGCTCCCTGGCAGCAGGAGGATGAGCTTCACACCCCAGGCTCACGACGCAGCAGAACCTACTGCTGTTTATAAACTTTTTGGCGACACAGCATATTTTCCTTATTGCTTGCCACTTGTCAAATTGTCCATCTCGTTCTTAAAAAAGAATCCCAAGTGTCAGCAAACATGAGATTTGTAGCAATTCAATGGAATGTGTTCGCTCCTTCTCACTCGGTGCTAATCTCACCAGACCTCCACAACGGCAGCGGAGAGGAGGATGAGAGAGGATCTCGCCAAGAGGAATTTGAAAATTAAAAGCATTGGTATTTTTTGGTGCATAGGTGTTTGAGAGCAAAGTGTCCGGAGTCAAGGTGATAGCGTTTAATTTGAGCGAATCTAAAAAATCATCAGTGCATCTCACACCTCAATGTACACAGCTGAGTTATGGGATGATCTGAGCGGATATTATATGATATGATTTGTTTGCCTGCCAATGCAGTCACATTACCCACCTTTTATTAATGATCTCCGCTGACAATGAATCAAGTCCGTGCCAACACGGGCTCCTAACGAGTGATTAAATTCATCACAACAACTTCCTATTGATCTTTAAAAGGCCAAGCCATTGGTCAAATGCAGCTTCACAGAAGAGGGATGTCCCTATTAGTCAAGAAGGGGTTTCCTGAACTGGGACACGCAAGAAAAATGAGAGGAGGCGCACCTGGGGTTTCAGTGTGCTCTGTTAGCTCTCGCCTTGTACAGTGTCGCCAAGTATGTAGGTCAATGTTCATGTGGAACCTTAAAGGTGCAGTGTGTAAGATTTTGTTCATTTTTGTCACTTCCATTGGTAGACAATGATATTATAAACCAGTTACAGACTGTCATTCTCATAAGCACTTGAATGTATATTTGTTCCCATTACCCTTAAATGAGCCCATTGATATATATATTTATATGAGGAGCGGGTCCTCTCTATGGGGGCCATGTTTTTACAGAAGCCCAGAGTGGACGCACTAAACATCTTTTTAGTTTTATTGACAACTGAAGTCGACCATAGGTTCTCCTGCATGTTCAGAAGGGTGAGGGTGAGGTGATGGATGCAACATGCAACTTCATCACAGATGTCACTAAATCCTACACACTGCACCTTTCACTCTGCTCTTTCTCAAACGTGTTCTGTGTTTTGTATTTGTCAAAGAATCACAAGAAAAATGTAAGGATCAAGACGGGAACGGTATTGTACAGAACTCAAAATGAAAATCTGCCATTTTCCATCAACAATACTTATTTTATCCTTATTTTTTTCACTCTTGCACGTTTTTGTCTTTATCTATTTCTTTTAAAGGTGTCAGTCTGACTTACACTGCACCTTCATCTACCTTTTGTATCCTACATTCATCATACCTCACCCAGTCGTGTCCTCTCCCCCCTCTATATCCATGTCAAGGAAATTATACCTCACATCTCATCCGGTGTGAAAAGCCGTCAGTACCGACCTCCATGGAGCTTTGTAGTTAAAGTGTAAAGAGAACGCAGTGTGCAGTGAGGACAGTAATAATCCCGTCTTTGATTCTCTTAATGAAGTTGTTCATTCTCTGCCTTTCTTATCTCCACCTACCATCTTCTTCTCAGTCCCCATCACTTCACCTCTTCTTCTCTCTCTGCTTCTTTGTTACATATATACATACATATATATATGTATATATATATATATATGTATATATAGCACATGATCCGCAACAAACACCCACTGAACTTACATATATATATATATATATATATATATGTATACATACATATATATACAGTATATCCTCTCTTATTCACTCTGTTCATTTTACTCCATGGCTTCTGTATCACAAAGCAGAGATAACGCTCCATCTTATGCAAAATACATGTCGCTGCTAAAAAATAAATATCTCCTATGCTAAAAATACATATGTTATATAAAGAGATGGCTGCAGTGCATTGTATCATCTTCTTTAGCTGTGACAGTAAATGTATTAATCTTACATGATGGTGTTTTAAAACATCTTTATTATCAATCTTTATCTTCAATCTGCAATCTCCAATAGATCATGACCAAAGAATAGATTACAGTGTAATCTATTCTTTGGTCTATGGGTGATGGCGTGTAATCATTACACGCTATCACCCATAGGTGGCACCACCCATTCCTGTATCTATAATAGATCCAGAGAGATAGACGGAGGCAGTCGGTCTCAGTAAGAGGGTTGCTCTTAATATTAAAACCCCACAGCTGCCTCTGTATCAGGTGGAGTCCTTTGAATGATCCAGATGTTGCGTTAGCAGACAGCAGCAGCTCCACATATCACCCTGTCCCTGATTACAGTTGAAGAGTGTAACACATTCCTCTGATGTAATCACCCAGTTTGAGAGAGCACTACCCATGTAACACAATGTAATTGCATGAAACCTTTATTTAGATGTCATGTTGTGTGATTGTTGGGGCTTCTTAAACGACAGATTTCATTTGGAGCTGATTTGAGTCTTTGCTTCAGACCCACAACTGTAGTGCTTCATTTGCATATTGTGATACATAATTAAGATTGGGGCAGGGAGGGCTTTTCCACTTATTAAGCTCAACCCTCAGTTATCTGATGGAGTTTTCCATGTTACATTTCAGTGATGCTCATACACATATTGTGCATTTTGCCTCCGTCATAGTGGTTTCATTTCATCCCGTATGTGCTAACAGGACGACACATACACAAATAAGACATTGGAATGTGGATCTGAACTTAGGGTGCATTGATCACGTTTTCAGAGAATCTTTTATGGATTTCAAAACAGCTTATTCTATGGGCAGATTCCCATGAGTGTGGTTAAAGGCACTGGGTGCATGCTGTGGTGACACCTAGTGGTGAAGTGCAAATGCAAAACTCTTAGAATGATGCTCAATCAGTGCCGTGTCATCCCAAATGTCAGAATCATCACTTTAGCTCTTGTGCTCGAAAGCAACATATTTCAAACCTCTACAGTTTAAGGGTTCAGCGTGTGTGATTGAGCGACCTCTCTTGTTGCAGTTCCCAACATGTAGGAGAACCCATGGTAGCCTTTGTTTATCATAAATCTTATCAGGTGTTTGGTTGATTGATTCAGGGCCACTGTCAAAAACATGGTGGTGCTGCAGTGCAGAATCTACAGAGATGACCTGCTCCACACAGAAATATGCAGAGCATATGTGTGTGTGTGTGTGTATATATGTATATGTATATGTGTGTCAAGACATTGGGCTTTCTTCAGTTTCACCCCAAAGATATGGAAATCATTTTATTTAAATCTTACACACTGGCCCTATTAATTTGGCATAGTTTTACTGAATGGAAATCTGGTTCAATGCTGTACTTTCGTAGATGCATACATTAAATCCCTCAAAAACGAGAGATGATACGTTGCTTTCATGTTCTTGAGTATAACAATGGAGTGTTTGGGCAATCTCCATGGAGGGAAATATATAAACATAGTTACATAACATGCAAATTACACCCAGAACTCACCATTACAGCGAGTCACAGTTAGAAAATGGATTACACACCCTCCTCCTTGAGCTGGCCTCAAACTCACTGGATGTCTCAAACCCTCCTTGTTTATGTTTCAATTAACTCATAAATTCTCCGTTTATGAGATTTCAGTTTAATCAACATCTTACTAATGAGCCAAAACATGAACATAAGCTGCGAATTAGCACCTCAATCCTTTATTTGGCCACACAAAAGACTTGCTGTTTCCTATTTGGCACCATGCCAGGCCACATCACAGGAAGTGCGATGAGCTGTTTGCAAATTTGCCTCCGACAGGAAACCGGCTTGAGGAAGCGATGTGTCGTCATGCTCTCTGTCGTCTTTGTCTCTGAATGCGTTTGTCCTCAATTTATTGCCACAGGCAGCGCAGAGTGATTCTGCTCACCACTCTGCTGCTGAATCTTTAATGAGAATTGAGTCGTTTCTGGATAAATGTACAATTTATAAAATCCAAAGCCGGCCCTCACGGTGGAGATTGTTCATATGCAAACAAACATCAACAAAACACACATTTGAATTTCATGTCCACAGACACGATGCATCCTTCCCCATCACCCTCCCTCCAACCTTAAATCAGAGATAAAGCCTCTGTCAAGGTAGTGCTGCATTCCTGAACTCTGATCACTGACCCTTTGACCTGTGTACTGTCAGGTGGAGTTTTATACTGGTGGTGATGGTCTGTTCAATAATGCATAAATACATAGTGTACCATGAATCATCCTGCTTCCATTTCTGCTGGTAGAGAAAGAGTGACACTGGTGTTAGGTGGATTTATAGTGTTGGTATATACAGTATGTGTGTGTGTGTGTGTGTGTGTGTGTGTGTGTGTGTGTGTGTGTGTGTGTGTGGACAGTGCATTTAGAGTAGTTGCATGACCTTGGACCTTGTGTGGTTGCATTGTTCTTATAGTTAGATTTGTCTGCAGTATAATAAAACCTGAGCTTTGAAGTATTTCACCATTATTTGTCAGCGTTTTGACATGATATGAAATAAAAGATACAGTGAGAGAATATTGTAATAAAAACATGTCAAGCTGTGGTAGGAGACTGTTTCTTGCTATTTGGAATTGTACTATTGTTCCTAGTTGTAGTGTAACTTATCATATGTACAATAGTTTCCTTTGTCTTTATGGTAGATTGATCAATATGTTCGTCTAAAAAGAAGCATACAACAAATGTAGGACTTTCTTGTATTAACAGCTTCAATTCTGTTGAAAGTGGTCTCACACAACATGCATTTACACAACCAAATGTATCATTTATCAGTTTCAATGAACACAGCCAAATATCCCAGTGAATTGACATCCTTCTGTGGAGCCTCTGACCTCCACACAGCTGGCTGGTGCTCTTCTCAGGGGGATCATGCAAAGACAACATCGTCTCCTGTAAGATGTGCAACGATGTCACCATGGGACCGATACTCCCTCATCATTGGATCATAACCTTTTATCAGTGTGTTAGGTTGGCTGTCTCTATGGTTTCCATGCACTGTCCACTGCTCCAGCTGCTCTGATTGGCCAGCTGGCCCGGTGTCTTGTGATTGGCCGACTGCTCTCATCTGATTTGGGACACTGAAATTGACTGCTGCCCTCTGAATGGAAAAAAAAAAATCACATTCATTTGTGTCCTTTAGTAATTGCAATCATTTTGTGATGTATATACCTTTTTTCTATTGTTGACATGTTGTTGCCATGCTCACTTGCTCACATATTTGAGTTAGCTATATATAGTGTTAGGGTTAGGATTAGCCAACATAGATATATGGAAATTCTCAACCACTTGATCCAAAAACAAACCCACAAAATCCCTTTCATTAGTTAAGTGGTGCTGTTGCTGAGTATATTGGATTTCTTAAAGTACATACGGAACAGTTGGTGTCTGTGTGTAACAGAAGTGGACTGGATATGTATTTACTACTTTGATGGAATATTCATATGTGCATGGGTCCTTGGGGGGTAAATGCACAGCTAATCCATAGGTCACAATAAATCAATATATGCTCTGATCAATACATTTCCATTTAATTATGCTTACGGGTGATTGTCAGGGCTGTTAAGATAATGAATAAGCAGAGTGAGGTGTTTGGGGAAGGTGGGCGAAGTATTGAAATTGCATCCTGGGCTCAGGAGACTGAAATTAGAGGCTGTCTAACAGGATGTGTTGCCATAGTGTTACTGAGGCTCATGTAATCAATCAAGCTGCTGTTGGTGCTGATGTGAACCTGGGCTAAGCTGTGACAGTGGGGTGTGGAAATCAGCACCATGGACAGCGCCCGCAGAGCAGTTCTCACTCGGAACTCTCAGCATTTGGCTTTAAGTCTCGTTCTTTTCCAAAATCGTACATCTCTGATATTGATGAGGGCTGTCCTCTGTGATTATTTCGATTATATTTGAAATTCAAGTTAATTGATTCATCACTGCATGTTTTATTTATACGGTTTTGTCCTTGACAAACTGGCCACGACCATTTATCAGAGCTGTCTGACTGTCACACGCACTCAGAAACACTCTGTTAATTAGTTTGTCACCATGTCAATCATACAGTTTGCATCTTAATGATTTGGTTTTTCCAAATTAAATATTC
>JAFBJT010110135.1:33174-71221 GCA_016785325.1 Chascanopsetta lugubris | reverse complement strand
GGGGGGGGGGGGGTTGAGTGGGGTGTGGCACTGAGGCATGATTGTGCACTGTGTTGGCGGTGAAGTATAAATACATTTGTGAGAGGGGCTCAGCAGAAGAGGGAATCTTCACCTACTCGCATTTTGAGTGGATTAAAGTGGAACTGAAATATATTTTTTTGCAGAAAGCTGATTTTGAGAAAATAGGTTGGAAGCCAAAACAAAATGGATTTCAATGATGCAAGTCACTAACTCCAACTTGCATGTAGAAATGACAAGGATCCCAAACCAACAACCTGTGTCATATACACAGAAAGTCAGAATGACGACCACATGAAATAACGATGATATTTTATTTGCTCATGAGCAATGAACCCATTTCATTAGGTTCTAATGTTTGTTGTCTAGATGTATTGACATAATCGGATGTGTTATCACACTGAAAATTGGCCGTGTGACCTACACACACCAGGGTTAGGATGACGTACCGGGTAAAACCGATAAGGCCGTGGGCAAAATGCATTGTTCTCTCCTCATTTGATAAAAGTGTTTTCTTATCACACCATTCAATGGTCACTCTGGTCTTCAGACTGTACACTGCCTTAGGTACACCTGTAGTTTTATTTACACCCGTAGTTTCATTTACACCTGTAGTTCGAAAAACACTATGCAGCTTTATTTTGAAAAGCCAGTCTCCTTTTGCTCAGAACAAGCAGAAACTGAGATGTGTGGAGGCAATGACATAGACACTAACGACCCCTCACTGGTTGAATGTTTTCAATCATGATGTAGCCTTTCCTGATTGGTCCAGGTTTCACCGTGTTAGTATGGATAAGGATGAACAGAGGCCACACAGTGTCAGAGGAAACCATCCACAGGCCGTGACATCACACCCACACTTGCACAACATCTTCACTCACTCGCCACTGGATCGAAACAAAAACATTGCAAAACCACACACTCTTAAGTCGTATACATATCGATCCCATAGGGAAAGTGGGTCGTCCGCCATTCACCATTAACACAATGAGCCGCCGAGGCCTCGGTGCAGGAGACTACACAGCAAACGCCGTAGAACAGCATCCTGCAGAAAACGGGCTTTAATGCAATAAAGTGAATTTGCATCATTTCCACTGTGGGATCACATCACTGCAGGGGGAGGTATTTATGTAAAAAGGTGTTTTACTCCTGGTGTGTGCAACAGATTCAGTGTAGACGGAGCTGTGCATTATTAATTACGTCGAGAGTATTAAGTGCAGGGGAGCTGCAGTGTAAACACGTGCTCATGAAAACGTTCATGAATTGAACTCCTATTGGCCACTGGAGTCGAGCCCTGTGGCCGGATATTGATCCGGTGTGTTTAACCATTTACTTGATTGTGACAGTGGAAGGTATAAAAAACACCATCTGCCCCCGCTGGCTCTTCGTCCAGTCACAGAGGGGAGAGACGGCTGCCACATGTTCGCCTGATATCACCCACACACACACACACACACACACACACACACAGCTGGGACATCAACAACAACAAAGACAACATGAGAATCACAATAGTTCCAGTTGTACTCGTCCTGTGTGCCGTCTGGGCCCCCGTCCTCTGTAGCAGAGAGGCGCCCGCCACCGTCCAGCCCAAGGCCCCGGCCGAGACGCGGTCCAGCTTCGCCGCCATGGACGACGTGCGTCTCCTGGCCAACGGCCTCCTGCAGCTGGGCCAGAGCCTGCGGCAGTTCGTGCAGAGGACCAAGGGCCAGATCAACGACATCTTCCAGAAGCTCAACGTCTCCGAACGCTCCTTCTACCAGCTGTCGGTGCTGACCAGCGAGATCAAGGAGGAGGGCGAGGAGCTGAAGAGGACGACGGTGGAGCTGCAGGCCAACAACGAGGAAATCAAAGGCATGTCGGCGCAGATCAACTCCAAGGTGGACGACCTCATGCAGGAGAGGAGCAGCCTGCGGAACAAGGTGGAGGGTCTGGAGAGGAAGCTGAGCGGCCTGTCGCAGGGCCTGGTCAGCCCCGAGCAGGCGGCGCAGATCAGCAGCCTCAAGGTGAGTGACCGCTCTCGCAACACTGAGCACTGACGCGGCGGAGACGCGCTGTGAGAATAAATCGAAGGAAGTTGAACTCCAGGGAGGCGGGGCCAAGACACACCTTCATCCCATTAAAAAGTCCGATTTTTTAACTCCCGGTTGTATTAGGGCATGTTTTCAGTCCATGAATGTATATCTATAAAAATGTCTTTTTTCCTCTCCTCTCACAGGACAACAACCACTATAAAGAAACATAATCTGTTCTTCTGTTGCTTCCATGAGCAGACTGTGATCCTCAGCCAGGAGCAGAGCATCTTGGAGCTGCTGAGGGCTGTGAGGGAGCAGAGCGACCAGATCGACCACCAGAGGGCCAAGATCAAGAGCCTGGAGGACAAGGTAGGGGTTAGGGGCCGTGAGAAAATTAGTTGGAGGGTGGATGAGCGAAAAACAGTTTTAAACTGTGTCATTTATGGTCTACCGTTGTGATATTAATGTTTTTGAAGAGAAAAATAAATAGAATTCTGAACACGTTACTGTAATTTATTTGAATTAACAACAAATTAACAAATCATGATTTGCACTGACATTTGTCAAATGATGGCACCGATAAAAATACAATAGACAGTGTAGTTGTAAGCTGTCCTCATCATGTCAGTGCACTTGCACAAAGAAACTTGTGGATCGATAGACTTGATTAGTAAAACATTTACTTCTGCAGAACAACAACCTGCAGCGAGGGATGTGTGGGCGTCTGCTGTTCGATCCTCTCCGTTCCTCTGCTCTGAGTGAGGATTCATATCCGCAGGCAAAAATATGTTTCCTCTCTACATCCTTTTTTAAAATGTCCAGTTAACGATCGACACATTAGTCCAGGAGACGGTGAAGACGATGCCTGAGTTTTTCAACAGTGAGGCGCCGACGCTCCCTCCTTCTCCGAGCTCCGACTCTGCGGAAGACGCTGAAACAGGTACGATGGTTCATCGAAGATTAGAAACGATGAGAGTATTTTGTCTTTACAGCATCTGAGATGACGATTCAGTATCAAATCCTTCTGTGTCAGTGCTCGCGATTTAAGAGCGTCTTCAGCCAATTTCCAGCAATTTTCTGCTTCACATTTATCCAGTTTCACAGAGTCACAGCAGGGAGCCCCCCGCTGCTGTGCCCCCTCCCCCCTCCCTCATGCACTCACTGAGCAATCAATCACCCTGCACAGATGCTGCCGCTGACGTCAACTCTCCGTTCACCTTCCTTTGCTGCCATATCGTACCATATTTCGCAGGAATACGCTGCAGCAAAGTTTGACATTTAATGCTGTGGTTGTTTTCATTCAGATCTGGCGTCAGACTGCAGTGAGCTGTTCACCAGAGGGGAGAGAGTCAGCGCCGTCTACACCATCAGGCCCAACGGATCAGAGCCCTTCAGGGCCTTTTGTGACATGAGCGATGGTAACGTCCCACTCTCACACAGATTGCCATACTTTTCCACCCCTTCCCTCTCCGGCGTCATGTTTTAATCTGGCTATTTCCATTTAGCTCATGGAGCAACGGTCATTCAGAGGAGGATGGATGGATTTGTGAACTTTGATCAAACCTGGGAGAAGTACGAACGTGGGTTCGGTCATTTTCAAGGTAAACTCCCATCAAACTCCGTTTCAAACTTTTTGAGAGTAAACAGGCGGTTAGAGAAAAGCAAAATGGGACTTTCCCAAACTCACTCAGCTGCCTCTATCAGCCTGTGGTCAGCTATTATGTGAAATGACTCTGGTCATGCTTTCCCGGGGAAATGATATCAGTATGACATCGATGCTTTGCGATATATGGGTTTTTATGCCTCTGGCTTGCGCTGACTCAGCAGAAACACAATGTGAAAACTCAGAACTGGAGACCACAAACAAATGACCACCAACATGCTTGTGCTATCGCTCCTGCCTGCAGCACTGGCTCACACGGGGAGAACCACAGCACCGGTGCCTCTCTGCAGCATGACGTTCCAGTTGTGGCCACAGGTGTCACTATAAACACATGTTTTTGGAAAGTTCTCCTCCTCTGACTGTTGTTTACATTTGTGGCATGACTGTGGTCACCATGGTCTCTTCATGATCCTCATGCCTTATGAACCCCCCCCCGATGTTTTATTGATTGCTACAACAATAATAATAATAATCTACATGCTCAGAAGGGCGAGGGTGAGGTGATGGATACAACATGCAGCTCCACCTCTAGATGTCACCAATTCTTACACACTGCACCTTTAAAGAAACTGGGATTTAGGCGCTTGTGCAATTTGGTTCCGATCCAAGATCAAAATCTCTGTGGCCCTCATCTGCCATGCTTCTTATGCACCTGTGTGTGTGGATCATGCCTGTGTTGGTTAAACTAGCTCTGCCCCCTCCGCTCTCTCTCTCTCTCTCTCTCTCTCTCTCTCTCTCTCTCTCTCTCTCTCTCTCTCTCTCTCTCTCTCTCTCTCTCTCTCTCTCTGTCTCTGTCTCTGTCCCTCACAGAAGAGTTCTGGCTGGGTCTCAGGCACATCCACGCTCTGGCCGCTCAGCGCGCCTCCATCCTTCACATCCAGCTGGAGGACTGGAAACAGAGCCATCACGCCATCAAGTACAGATTTTACCTCCAGGGTGCGGAGAGCAACTACACCATCCACCTCCAGCATCTTTCCGGAGACCTGCCCGACCCCATGAGCAACCACACGGGCCTGATGTTCTCCACCAAGGACAGGGACAACGACAACCACCGGGACGTCAGCTGCGCCCAGAGCCTGACAGGTATCCCCTTATTATGCAAATGAGGGACGAAATGAGCATTTGCCCATCCATTGTCAGCTGCACAACCCTGTCATTTCTTCCAGGTGGTTGGTGGTTCAACGCCTGCGGAGACACCAACCTGAACGGCAAATACTTCCACCCGAGGCCAAAGGGGCGTAGCGAGCGGAGGAGGGGGATTCAGTGGAAGTTTGGTCGGAGAGCTTCTGTCTCCCTCAGGCTCACGCAGATCTCTGTGTACCACAGCGCTCCATCACAAGCGCCACCCTCATCCTTCGCCTCCTCCTCCTCTGGCATCCTCCTCTGATCCGCCATCAATGTTCCCCAGTGGAGGAGAAAACTCAAATCCTACAGTGACCCCTGCAGGAGAGGACTGGCTGGTGCTTCTTGTGGGGCTCGATTTTTAGGGGGAAGGAAGTACTAATGGATTAAAGCAGGCACTCACGACAACTTCCTGTCACCGGGGCACCGTGCGCATAGTTTCTAGAATCATGGACAATGAAACTGTATTGTGAAATCTGACATACAACACAGTTAGCTTATTATTGAGAATCCCGTTCCCATATAACACATGGATGTGGCCCCATTTCAGACAGTGATGCTGCTCCTGCTGGGTGTTGCCCCCTTGTAATATCACTGTAACCATCAGTCAAACATGTGGTGCACTGGAGGAGGTGCGTGTGATTAAAAAGTGAAATTTTGCTCACATAGCATAAAATGAATCTGGGGCCACCTGTGGTCTTCACGCAGTATTGAGACGACTTATCGGCCGACCAGATCTAGTAGCACATCACCCAAGTGCCCCGAGCCTGATGGGGGTTTCAGCCAATTCTGTCCACATCTGCAGTCACAGTGCGACTGTATACGCAGTGTGATATTGGGTCACATTGACTCACAGTGGACTGCCGGGGGTCCAGTATGAGGAGAGAGACCCAGGTGTGAATGAGCAGCAATGAAAACCTGATTGTTTTGTGCTCTGTAAATTGAATATACATCTACAGAGTCTTCCTTTATGTCCCTTTACAAACTATTACGTGTCCCGTGTGCGATATTTAGGTCAAAGACGCCTAGTGGATGAAAATGAATGGAGAATCATCATAACAATGTTTTCAGTCGGGGTATATGATCTCAAACTCAAACCTTTCGAGTTTATTATAGGTTCTCCTGCAGGCTTTGGTATGTGCTCTGTTATAACATGCAACTTCACCGTTAGATGTCGCCAGATCCTGCACTGCACCTAAAACGTCTGAGTTTTCATGGTTTGAACGACTCATATTCCATAACAACACAACAATAATTCATCTTTTCTTATACTAAACTCTATTTCTGATACATTTGCTGTATTTCTATTTAACTAACACATATACACACGTAGCTGCATGATGTGGTGAAAGACCATCTGATGTTGCTATTATGGGCTGCAGACGTGACACAGGATATCTGCTTATGTCAACACTGTTTGGATGACAGACTCTGTCTGTGTGATGCACTGAGACGTCCCTCTCTTTTGTACTGTGGTGCCAAAGTGCTGTGAATAAACTCTAGGGGGCAGCGTGGTCCTTCCTCATGCATCCCGGCTGCTATAATTTGCGCCACTTGTATAATTAGGTCTTGCTCATTAACGTCCTGTTAAAACCACACATCAGCATCAGCATGTGCCTCTAATGACTGTAATTGCCGCCCTCGTCCCGTGTTCTCACCCTGGGCTCAGAGAAAAGGCTAAATACCAAATCCCATGAACCTCGATGAAAGATGTCGTCCGTCCCTTTGCATATCGTCTCTCCATGCACAGCTGCAGCCCTTCACACATGCACCCATAACTCCCACAGCACTTCAGTCGCTTCCGGTCAGACACACCCCAAACACACACACACACACACACACACACACACACACACACACACACACACAATCGCACACATGCACAACTCTGCCTGGCTCTGCGGCCTTGACAGTGATCCTCTCGCACATGTGCGAAAGCCAGTATTCAGTTACTGCCCCTGCACACGCATTAGTCTGAAAGGTTATTTTGGGATGCAGAAAGCACCACAGTAAACCCCCCCGTGCTGCTGTAGTGAAATAATAGGCGGAGTCAGGCTTTCTGCCCTCCTATTCTGCCCCTGTGTCCCCATGTGTGACGGGGGAGTCCCCCTCCAAACGAGAGGCCGCCCCGCTCTCCGCAGCCACAGCTTCAGGTCGGATCCTCACTGCGAGACTATGGACGACAGCCCTGTGCAAGTGTTGACCGTCCCCACCGCCCCCTACCCCGACCAGAGGCCGGGGACTGGCGGCCTGAGGAAAAGGGTCTTTGTGTTTCAGTCCAGGAGGAAGTACCTGCACAACTTCATCCAGAGCGTCTTCTCCTCCATAGACCTGCGGGATCGCCAGGGCTCCACCGTCATCGTCGGGGGCGACGGGCGCTTCTTCAACCGGACAGCCATCGAGGTCATTGTGCAGATGGCAGCTGCCAACGGGGTCAGTGTCGCCATGTGTGCCGCCTTAACTCGCCTTGTTTGTTTGTTTGTTTGTTTGTGTTTGTGTGTGTGTGTGTGTGTGTGTGTGTGTGTGTGTGTGTGTGTGTGTGTGTGTGTGTGTGTGTGTGTGTGTGTGTGTGTGTGTGTGTGTGTGTTTGCGCACACACTGGTGGGTTTGTGCACATGTGGATGACCTCGGGTCACTGTCACCTGCTGCATCATCACTTGATCACTTTTCAGCCTCATGGGTCATTGGGGTTCACCTGCCAGTATTTGACACAGCTGTTTTGTTTCTTTGTTTGTTTCTTCCGGACCAAATTAGGTAAACGGTCGATGTCATGTCATCTTCTACCGCTTATCCAGTAGTCTGGGTTACGGGGTATTTCCACCAGTACACACAGGGCCATTTGAGGTATTTGTCTCAGGCCCAGCGACACTGCAGCAGTGTCCAAGGGACTCGAACCAGTAACCTTTGCTTGCAATGGTGACTGCCCAAACCTCTGAGCCACTGCCACCCTGTGAAGGTAGATATAGATCAAAATAAAGTAAATGAACCTCACATTCAAGCTCTTTGGTGGCTTTTTCAGTCATGTCAAAGTCAAATGAAATAAGTGATGAGTAAATATGAATTCTTTGGTATTTTTCAATGGATTTGCAGACTTGAATTGTATCTCTCTGCACTGAATGGAGAAGTAAGACAAGACAATCTCAGTACAGGTCCAGTAGGTCACATGGACCTGAAGGTTAAAGTGGTTCAGTCTACTTTTACTCACCTGTATGAACAACTGCACAAACCATATCAACTGATGAACAAGTGAAGCCAAAGCATTACCTTTATTTCTATTCAATGTATGTCTAAGGTCAAAGGTCATTGCATATCAGTTATACTGGTTGAAGATTGGAGTTTGAAAAGTTCAATAATGACACAGTATCACTCAAATGTGATGCAAAATGTAACTTTACTGTACTTTACATCAGTGCTTATCCATTTAGGAATAGCAATGTCAGCCCTTTGTTTTGGCCCACTGATATGTTTTGTCCACAATATGGATACTGTGAAATTGATGACAAAAGTTTATATACTTAGATACATTTGATTTCTTTTATAAATTCTAATTTATTTTGAAAATGACTCCAGGTCTGTCTGTGTGGACTCTCAAGTAATTATGAGTACCTGCAAAACGACATCCCATCACCCTAAGCTATACTTATTTATAACTCTTTGGCCAAATTTTGCATGTTTGTAACTTAACATGAATTGATAATGATGCCAAATAGTATCAAGACTTTACATTACATTTGCATGTAGACCTCTTTGCACATTTAAAGACCGTATATACAATCAAACATCAGACCAACTGAGTCACCGAATGTTGCCCTATAGCCCTTAAACCCAGTAGCTGCTGTGGTGGCAGCTTCCCACTGATCCACGCTCCTCAAATAGAAACATATGAAAGCTGTTTTGTTGTCTCCTCTCCTGCCTGCACCTGCTCTGTGTGCCCCCCAGGTTTGGGTTTCATCAGCTTTCTTGGATGCACGTTATTCTTAGTGGCATTCAAAATACACTCTCTCATGACAGGACTTGCCCTCCGTTCGCCACAACTGTTGTTCATTAAGTGAAACTCTGATCCTTCCCCCTTGTACTCAGATATGTTCAGATTGCACATTAACAGCAGCTGCCTCGCTCACACCTGTGGCCGATTCATCCTCAGGTTGGTCGCGTGATCATCGGACACCACGGCATAGTGTCAACGCCCGCCATCTCCTGCATGATCAGGAAGTACAAAGCCATCGGCGGCATCATTCTCACGGCAAGCCATAACCCCGGAGGACCTGACGGAGACTTTGGCATTAAGTTCAACACTGCGAACGGAGGTATGGTAACTGGAGAGGAGGCTGAACGCAGCGCCATCGGCCAAGTGCAAAATAGTGTTACGAGCAGGAGAAGTCATGCAGACGGTTGACAGGACGCTAGGAGGCCTGGTTCAGACGTGTTGCTTGGTCACGGATAAATCTGAGACAAAGTTCAAGCACCTCAAAACAGACATTAGTCTGGAAATGAGCATATTTATGTGAATTAAGACTTCCAATGCATTTCTACTTTCTCTGGTCAGAACATCCAGGAGATGAACATTGTGATCTTGCTAAGTTTGGGGGCCAGAATCTTCAAAGTAGCAACAGGGACACATGAGTCGGTGTCACGCTGATCAATTTCAGTTGTCATTAAAACTCAGAGTATTTAGTATGTGCCTCCTGGGCTACTGTGAAAACATGGTGGCCCCTGTAGAGAGGACCCGCTCCTCGTGTAAATATACATTTAGGTGATCAGAAATTCATTAAAATGTCAGTATGAAATTGTTTTGTAATATTTTTAGAAGTGACAAAAATGACTGAAATCTGACACACTGCACCTTTAACCAAAAACATGAAATAAAAATAACAGCCACTATCCTCCGATCATACCCCTTTGGATTAAATTGGGGCCGGTGTCGTGTTGTCCATCTTTATATTCAGTCTATACGACTGAGTGTATGTAGTACGACAGGACAAGGGCGTATGTGCTGACACAGCATGTCTCCACCTCATCTACAGGACCGGCCAAGGACGTCATCACAAACAAGATCTTCCAGCTCAGCAGAACCATCGAGGAGTTCGCCATCTGCCCCGGGCTGCGAGTGGATCTGACCACTGTGGGGAAACAGACGTTCGATCTGGAGAACAAGTTCAAACCCTTCACTGGTGAAGAGCAGCGCCCATCTGTCTCATCACAAATATTCAACTGACTGTTAGTGACATATCTATTTTCTGTTGTTGTTGTTGTTGTTGTTGTTGTTGTTGTGTTCAGTGGAAATTGTGGACTCAGTGGAATCCTACGCCAACTTGATGAGAAACATCTTTGACTTTGCCGCCCTGAAGGAGCTTCTGTCTGGAGAGAACTGCATCAAGATCAGACTGGATGCCATGCACGGAGGTGAGAGAGCAGCATGTCAACACTTTAAAGGTGCCGTGTGTCCGATTTTTGTCATTTTTGTCACCTACAAAACAGTGACAAGATATAACAAAACAATTGCACAAAGACATGTTCATGAATATATAATCACCTAAATGTGCCCATCAACACTAGAGGAACTTGAGATGGTGTTACATGGCGAACTGAACTGTACACAACAAAATGAGAAATTCTTCGTACTACACCTTTAACCGATACTGATGACTTGAGATAGATGCTACAAAGTGTTGTGTCTCTTCCAGTCGTGTGAGGACAAACAACGTGATGCTGCTGATGTCCCTCTGTCTGTTTGCGTGAGGTCAAAGGTGAAGGACAAGTGAAGCCATCAGTCAGCACACGTGATCCAGTGATTGCGCGATTTTTTTGGTGAATGCACTTGCGCAACCGAGCCAAGTGTGTCAGTGTGAAGTGGAAGCGCAGGGTTTTCGGTTGTGTTGATGTTGCTGCAACTTTGTTGTGAGACAGTTGCAGAGGTGACACGCTGATGCTTCGCCACAATTCCTGTCGATAAGGTTGCAACAGCTATTTCCAGATCAAGTCCCCAAACACTGAAACTGAAACTGTGTGTCTCACACACACACACACACACACACACACACACACACACACACACACACACACACACACATCACAACACATAAACACGCTTGAATTAGAGTGCATCATCCAAACCTCATCACTAAATGACTCACCAACATATTTTATTGGAACTTCTGGGAAGTAAGAGGCAACGAGTCACCAGAAATAGTTTGCAGTGACAACTTCAAATGTTTCCATTTGTTTTAGTACTAAACGGTACAGTTGTGAATTTAATGAAAATAATGTGAAAATGTACTTTGCATACACACTGGCCGCATTGAACCCTCCAGTGGGTCGGTTCTGGCCCGCGGGCCGTATGTTTGACACCCATCGGTTAGTGCGGGTTGATTATATCCACAGAAACAGTTCGGCCTTTGCAGAGATCTGCATTTTAATGCCTTTCGACTTTATTATAATGTTAATATTTGTCCTCCCCACTCTTCGTTTGTCTCTATCATACCTGCTCCCCAGCGTTAGGACCCTATGTGAGGAGGATACTGTGTGAGGAGCTGGGCTGTCCCGCTAATTCCGCCATCAACTGTGTTCCACTGGAGGATTTCGGAGGTCAGCACCCGGACCCTAACCTCACCTACGCTGTGGATCTGGTCGACAGCATGAGAGACGGACAGTATGACTTTGGTGCGGCCTTCGATGGAGATGGGGTAGGCGAACGTCACGTCAAGTCAACACGTTCCACGCTCCACCTCCGGAGCCTCCGCGACCTTGACCCCGAACCTCCGTGTGACAGGATCGCAGCATGATTCTCGGTAAACACGGCTTCTTCGTCACCCCGTCCGACTCCGTGGCTGTGATCGCCGACAACATCTTCTGCATCCCATACTTCCAGCATACAGGGGTGAGAGGCTTCGCTCGCAGCATGCCCACAAGTGCAGCCTTAGACAGGTAAAACTCTGGCCTGGATTCCACCCATGACTGTCACACTCATCAACATTTCATTTTGCGAGCTGTGGCCAAGGAAAGTAGTTATTTGAGGATAAACAATGCGATTCCGGTAGATGCACCTGGACGTGTATAAATTATTCATGTTGTGTTATTCCAGTGTTGTTGT
Source organism: Chascanopsetta lugubris (assembly GCA_016785325.1). NCBI lineage: Eukaryota > Metazoa > Chordata > Actinopteri > Pleuronectiformes > Bothidae > Chascanopsetta > Chascanopsetta lugubris. The sequence continues at coordinate 59,313 of JAFBJT010110135.1, read as the reverse complement.
TGTTGTTGTTGTTGTTGTTGTTGTTGTTGTTGTTATGAAGGTCCCCTGCACTTTATTAGTATACTGTCTGGCTGTGTTTCCCCTCAGAGTAGCCAGGGCAACAAAAATAGAACTATATGAGACTCCCACTGGGTGGAAGTTCTTCGGGAACCTGATGGATGCAGGCCGACTGTCTCTGTGCGGGGAGGAAAGCTTCGGTACAGGTAATGTGGGTTTTCTTCTTCAGGTCATTCGATGAAAGTATGAATTTGGAGAAGAGGAGTTATCGTGTCATGTTTCAGGCGGAGACCATATCAGAGAGAAGGATGGACTTTGGGCCGTGCTGGCATGGCTGTCCATCTTGGCCACCAGGAGGCAGAGTGTGGAGGATGTTGTTAAGGACCACTGGATGAAATATGGAAGGAACTACTACACCAGGTGGGACATGAGATGCACTGCAACAGGCTACAGACCATCTCATTCAGTGGATACTATTTGTTTATTTATTGAATTGATGAATGTATCTATTTATTCATTCATTCATTCATTTATTATATGTTATGTGGGTCTAAATGTTAGAGGAGTTGACCTGTGAGTCTTTGAGCTGCTCTGTGTGAAGATGCAGCCCATGACTGATATCTAGTGGACAATATATGTCAGTACAAGTGTCTCCCATTCTCCACACTGACAGGTGATAATGATGATCATTCAAATCACATTATCACAGATTTTGTGGTCTCTTGTATGATTCCCTGAACGGACATATACATTTTCAAGCTCACACAATTATTTGATTTTAAATTCAAATGTTTCCTCCTATCTTTGATGATTCAGGGGAAATCTCTCATATAAATTCTCATAAGATTATATTATTCATATTTTTTTAGTGTAAAAACCTATGTCTTTTTCACATTTCACAGTAAATGACCTGTCATATATGTGTATAAATTTAAAAGGGGACGGTGCATGTTGCTTTTCATCTGTTGTCCCTTGCGGGTCAGAGGTCAGACAACAAATAAGAAAAACACCACACCATCAAACACTATCCAACAAAAACAGACAATTCAATGCACAGATGAAAATCCAAGTAAAACAGTTCTGAACTATGTCGTAGACGATGTAAACAAACTGGCATGTGTTCCAGATATGACTATGAGAACGTGGAAATAGACGCCGCCTGTGAGATGATGGAGGATCTGGAAGTCCTGATCTCTGACAAGTCCTTCCTGAAGCAGAGGTTTGCAGTGGGGGATAAAATCTACCAGGTGGAGAAAGCTGACAACTTTGAGTACACAGACCCTGTGGACAGCAGCATCACGAGGAACCAGGTACATTAACACACACACACACACACACACACACACACTCGGCTCTGTCTCTCTAATGATGAGGCAGACATGATGTGTACACACGCACAGGATGAATGTGTCGGGTGTTTGGGCTCTGGTCGGGATCACTCTGTTGTGCCTCATTTGAAACGTGCAGGTTTGATTTCCCCTGCAGGGTCTGAGGATCATCTTCTCTGACGGGTCCCGGATCATCTATAGACTCAGCGGGACAGGAAGTGAGGGAGCCACTGTTCGGATCTACATCGACAGCTATGAGAAGGAGCAAGTCTTTGAAGACACTCAGGTGGATATGACGCCGAATGCGAGATCATACACTATGTGAAACAGTGTCATTGAACGAATACAATAATATGAATACCAAATGATCATGAGGAAATCCAGTTGGTCGGGGGGGGGGGCGTCTCACATCCCTGACATTGTCTTCCTTGAATGGCACAGGTGATGCTGTCGCCCCTGGCAACCATTGCTCTGAAGATTTCCCAGCTCCACCACAGGACAGGTCGAAGTGGCCCCTCAGTCATCACATGATTCCTCCTCCTATTATGTTACGTGGCTTCCTCTTGTTTTACTTTCCAGCTTGTTTTTGTAATGAACTGAGCGTAGCTGCACTTCCTGCGTTAGTTTGCATTTCAGTGTGTCCCGCTCTCAGTGACAGTCCCTGTGCACCATTAAACAGCTTTTTATTTTTGGTTCATGTGTGACATGTGTGTATCTGTCACTGATGCTTTTTATACGCGTGCATTTTGTATTCTCCTGTCTGCAGCAGCAGAGGGTTTGTCAGATATGTTGACAACCAATCACAACACAATGTGCTGCGTTCAACAGCCTTATTTCCTTTCTGAAACCCTCATCTCCCAAACACCTATTCACACACTCAGTGTCAAGGTGACACGTCAAGGTGTAGACACGATGTTCTTCCATGGGAAGGACAGCGAACGTCTTTAGAGAGGTGTGGGAAATAAGAGGAGCATTCATTTCGTCAAATTAATCAAATCCCTCCATATGGAGCCTGTGCTCAGCTCAGCAGAGGAGAGGAGGGTGTTTCCTGCCACGAAGCCTCAAATTATCATTTTGATCATGCTCACTCTGTCATTCAGGGAAATTAAAAACTCATCAGCCAAAAATAATAACCTGAAATTAGAGAGGGTGCGTGGTGGAGGATGAGTGGCAACAAAGCATAAACATGAATGCATCCTTTGATCTTAGTTTTATCTCTCCCGAACAATACAAAGCACATCACAACAAAGCCACGCACATCATTTCCCTGTGTTTTTCTCATGACTGTATATTTTCCTCAGCACACCGATGTGCCACAGGAGACATGTGAGCTGCAACAGAGGAAACTATCCAGCCCCATGCAGTGGCTGAGTGATTTCCATCTGGACAGCAGCAGCATCACTGTTTGGCCAACATCTGGTCCCGCTCTGTGATCACTCATGCCCTTTGATGTGCACTACGTCTCTATATGAATTTCACATTATCAGTCGAAGCTGACGCCAAACAGGAGTGAGATGCATCAGATGTGGACCTGGTTCATCTGAGGTTATTTCTACTGTTCATTTTCACTAATAGGTTTTCTTTGTATTGGGTTTTGATAATGATTTGTAAAAGTAAATAAACCTTTGTATACACGATTAAACGTATTCCAAAGCAGTATCAAGGGACACTGAAAGTACTTTACAACATCAATATCAAAGGTCTGTGGTTCCTTTAAAATTTAAAATTTAAAATTTTAAAGTGAAGGATTTTGTGACATCTTGTAACAAAGTCACATGTTGCAGCTGTAATACCCATCATCTTATCCTTCAATATCACCTATGCAGGTGAACTTACAGTAACCTTCAGTTATTATTAAAAACTTAAAAGTTTGTATTCTGTCCATTCTGGGTTCATGTAAAAACCTTTGCAAAGGGCACCTGCAACTGATGTAAGTATATACAACTCATTCTAGTGTGATGTAATATAACTGTCCAAATGTACATTAGTCTCATCATTATTATTTCAGCAATGTTTAAAAAAGTCATGTATAGTCAAAGGCTTTAGGAGCACCTGGTGGTGAACAGGTGAACCTGCACCCTACTGCCACAGAGACCTCCAGTCTGCTGCCTGCCTGCCTGCGTACTGTCGCTTTAAGAGGATCACGTGACAACAAAGAAGGACCTGAAGGAGGAAGCAGGAAGTGGTTTGTTCACCAAGAAGAAAACGAAGATACTGAGCACATCAACAACGACAGAACAGAAACTTAAATCAGGTCACACGTTCGTCGTCGCCATGGCTGGCATTAAAGGTGTGTTTATAAAGACGTTAGTGAGTTGGCAGACAGATGAGAGTTACGTTTATTGCGTGGGCGTTGTATTGTGCTTTAGTGCTTCAGAAGTTGTGTTTAGCTCGTATCTTATTGTCAAAGAAGTCGTGACTACTGAAGTCGAAAGCAACACTGCCGAGGGACTTAGAGACCCCTTAACATGTCACGTCGTTACGTCACTAAGTCATAATGTACCAGTTCTAAACTGCTTTACATGTCAGTCAAGTCATCTGAAAACACTCCCGTTACTTTCGTGCATTCCTCTTCGTGAGAAGTATGAACAGTAAGAAAGTGTCCTTCTGTAATGTCATGTCTTTGTTTCCTCAGCACTGGTGGGTTTGTCCTTTAGTGGAGCGATAGGACTGACGTTTCTGCTGCTGGGCTGTGCATTGGAAGAATATGGGTACGTTACACTTCATGTTCACTTTAATATCAGTGTACAGCCTAGGTTTGGTTTGTTATCTGTCACCGTGTCTGTCAGAGATAGCCCGGATAGTTAACAACCATTGTTATGTATTATGTAATGACAGGATGTCACTTTGCTTTGTTTCTGAAAGGGAGTGTTCGACCTTTTCACCGCTCAAGTCGTAGTTTCATATATCAAGCATGGTTGTATGTGTCTTAATGCCACTTAGCATGTGTTTAATAAAATGTTATATTGACTGAAATGTTTTTATTCTGCATCAAAGGGAAAATGCATATAGTCAACATGTTTCCTTGCCCTTTCAGGTGATCAGCCTTATGACGTACTCAATGGAAAAGCACAGATACTTATTACCTTTTGTATAGTTTGGTCTTGCTTTAAAGTACATTTTTCAGTAATACAGTTTACTGAGTTTTTATAGACACTTGGATATTAGTCAGAAATATTTTAAAATCCTGCAATTTCCGTAATCCAGGTCAATGGCATCAGTCACAACAGCTGTATCCCGCCTACTTCTCCCAAAGTCCATAATCCTGCCTGATAATAAAATGAAACAAAGCCTTGATTCCAAGCTGTTGTATGCCCATATAAAGAGTTGTCCACTGTTTTTTTGTTACCTTCTGTGTTGAGTGTGACCTTCATTTTTATTTGCTAAAGTGGAAATATATGTCATCTTCTGTCATCATACTCAAACCGTCCCTCTAACAGCTCCTCCTGTGTTTTCACAGGGTATACTGGCCACTGTTTGTACTGATTTTCTACATTTTGAGCCCCATCCCAACCTTCATATCCAGACGCCTCAGTGACGACACTGACTCCTCTAGCAATGCGTGCAGAGAACTGGCCTACTTCATAACAACTGGCATCGTCGTTTCAGCTTTCGGGCTCCCCGTTGTCCTCGCCCGCCATAACACAGTGAGTCCTCTACACCGCTCTCTCTGCCACATCGACTATTATTCATATGTCTCTCTCTCTAAGACTTGGGAGCCAGCGTTGCATCGTGAAGCTAATAGATGATTGTCTGTAGTTTTGCTGCCGCAACTCAAACGATTCTCTTTCACAGATCCAGTGGGGTGCCTGCGGTCTGGTGATGACAGGAAACGCTGTCATCTTCCTCACCATCCTTGGCTTTTTCATCGTGTTTGGAGGCAGCGATGACTTCAGCTGGGAGCAGTGGTAGAGTGTCTTTGGACAGAGGAAGGACAGATGGAATGATGGATATGTAGATAAATGGTTGGTCTGTGTGGGTGGGTAGGTGGAGAGATGAGTGGATTGATTGCTGACTAAAGAGCATGTATGTTCTGCACTCAGTGGGCTTTGCTAACAGCCTGCAGAATAAACATCTTCTCAGGCTGAATTTTATTGGAGGGGATATTTGAAACAAAGTCGCGTATCAATGTGCCTTACGTCTGGAAGCAGGGAGACACTGATTGCCTGTGCCCTGCCTATGCTTTAACACCATCACCATCCACCTTAACCCTTCTACTTTAGCTTGTCTTGCCTTTGTATCGACCTGCAAACACACCTGTACATTGCAGCTGCCTGCCATTTTTATTAGTTAATCAATATCGTAAAGGGATCCTGCAGTGACGGAATAACCCTGTTTTAAAGCACACTGCACAGTTCTCTCACTGTCTCCTCACTCTTCAGGAGGGGTGTGGCTGTATTTAGTTGTTGCTTGTTTATTATAAAGCACTGTTTGCTGTTTTATGTGTAAAGGCAGGGCGTGTTATCATAACCAGTGCTATCTGATAATTAGTTGTAGAACTCATAATCAGGAAAAAAGTTTGGGAATATATATTTGTATTTTTGGAAATGTGTTGTTGTTTTGAAGACTTCAAAGCCTTGCATTGTTTTGGTGCAATTGTTTACATTTTCACCAAAGATCATTAATAGACTGAGGCAGTTGAAGAAGCACTGCATTGTACATTGAAGCATTTATGTTCAGTGGTTCCTTTGATATTCCCGCAGGTGAGAAAGAAATTCATAGCACTGACAATAGGTCAGTTTATAAATTATATTTTTCCACTATTAATGGTCAATACTGTACATGTACATGTTTTTAAGTTAGCGTACTTCTTCCTGATGAAGACTGCTTCACCTACAAACCCAGTCCTAAGTGCCTGTGCAAATTGTTGATAGCAAAACTCATGTTTTGGTTTTCATCTTCTGGGGCTGTTCAAATCTGCAACTTAAAAATAGAATGACTTCCTCATATTTGGTTTTCTCATCATCAGTTATAAGAATTGAATGTTTTTGTAGCTAGCCCCACTAAAGAGACTGACAATGATTTATTTTCAGTCTATTTAGTATCGTAACTTATTCCTTATTCTCTCAAAGTCCAATAATCCAGTTCTCGACCAAGGAAAAGTGTATTTCTCACAACTGACATTGATTTGGAGGATGCTCTTTACATTGTGCCTATCGTACCCACACTTTTAAAACACTAACAAGTGCTGAAACGGTTATTTTATAAGCTCCCGACTGCATTTTGTTCTCTAATATTGATTAAAACCTGTCAAGTGAAAGAAATACACTGACTCTGTCTGTCTTTGACAATCAGATACAAACGCTGGTGTGGAAAGTAAAACCTCCGCTTGTCAGTCAAGAGGACATGCGTACAACTAGACTTGACCTCTGTTAGACCCAGCTCTGCTTAAAGGTGATGTATTCGAACACTGATGTACACATTTTTATACATACACATATTTATACAGTGACAGAGATGATCTGGAAATGCCTCAGTAACACCCACTAGAGAAGCAGAGGAGGGTTGTGTGTGGGTTACTGTGTTTTGGTTTATTTACATCTGGCCACGCTTGGCTGGTGAATCCCCAGCCTGACTGCAAAAAACTCAGGTGTGAGTAGCTGCTAAATAATTCAGATATTGTGCAATATCCAACAAGCAGTCGTGTGAAGCTGTTCGGTGTTTTGCCCCAGCAGCTGCTCTTTTTTCCCCTAAAATGCACTTCTCGTTAGATTTGCACACAAACATCAATAATACACATCTACACCGTTTCCTGTTGTGCGACAGCCGCAAAACAAAACGACAAAAGGCCCAAACGACATATTCAGGCTTAAATAGACGATGATGGAGCTAAGACAAATTTAAGTGGTTTAATTGAACTCTGTTCACGCGTGTCGGGAGTGCACTCAAGCAGCCCAGCTACTTTGCATGTGGAGCCAAGCGTGTTGGTTTCCCCCCTCGAACAAAAGGAAGCCACACAGCAGATGATTGAAACCTATAAGAAACATCTGTGCGCTCTGCCCCTAGTGACACAAGGGAAAGAATGTCTGAATAAACATGCTACTCAGAGGTCAGGTAATTGTGTGCAGGGACTTTCAATGGTGCCAATGATCAAAGCAGAGTATATTGCCCATGTGGTAAGAGAATTGTCTTTACCTGCTCCAGCAAGGTAATGTTTTGGGCCATATCTAATTTCCACAGATTCTAATGAAACTTGGAAGTATAAAGTAAAAGCACCAGGCTATTTAAATGCAACGTCTCAAATAGTACTTGCTGAATGACGCCTTTAATTCCCTCGTGCAACAGTCTACAACATCATAGCATCAGCTCTGTCTGCCGTGTCTTCATCAGTGAAGCTGCTGGGGCAATTATTCAGTCGGTGTTGTGCATAATGACAGCAAGTGGTGCCGTTTCCTGTGGGTTCCCCAGGCGTCCCCTTGGCCCGTTGGGATATACTAGAGTCGCTCCACTGAGCTCTGGGGCTTCCCATCGGTACCCCCCCCCCCCTCCAGCTGAGTTTCTCCAATAGTTCTCGGGGGAAACGATGGGTCCCAGGAAGTGTAGTACCTGATATCTGATACCCAAACCACCTCGACCGTCACCTCTTGACATAAAGAAGTGCAATTAAGTTGTTTTGCTAATAACCAATCACTGGAGCCAGATGTCTTATTTTCCCTGGTGGCTGTCAGCAAACAAAAATTCAACGTCAGCGAGGAGAATAGGGCCGAGCACATGGCACCATGCCAGAGGAGGGACGGACACCTCTGCCCACTGAGGTCCTCTGAGCAGTGTATACAAGCCAAGTTTCCTCTCCCGTGTCAGTATAGGTGCAAGATCCGAAACAGCGAGAGCACTAAAGGTGGCTGTGGGTCAAAGAGAGCCATCTGTTTACCACTCGTTCCAACGAGGAGAGCTGGTTAACCCTGATTCACGAACACGAGCAAAACTGATGTTGGAGTGAACACTCTCGCTGCCCCCTGGCTCTCATCTGAGAAATGAGAAATCCCCTGGATTTGAGTTTTATCACAAGAAATAAAATTTTACACTCACATTACATTTACAACATCATTTGAAATGTGTGGGTTACACCGAGAGGAGGGAAAAAGAAGAAGATGGAGAAAGAGAGGGTCCCCACGGACTCTCAGTCAACTCTGGATCCGGACAGCTGTTGCTTGGCAACAGTTCAGCATCGGAATTATTCCAAGTGTGGCCTTGAACATCCCACAGTGTGACACAGTTTAGAGCATCATATCACAGTTTTCATGATAATGTTATTCTGCAGCTGTGGGATGTGGTGACAAATACAACACATGGCTCAATGGACCATTACAATACGATAGAGAATTTGGTAACAACTTGATGCAATCTATACTCTGGCAGATAGAATACACTGTACAATATCATTCATTTTATTGTAAAACATACTAAGTCATCTTTTACATGTATTTAAAAAATATTTTTGCATACTTGTTTTTATCTTTTCATATTTCACTGTTTGTGTTAATTTTATTTGTATTCATTTACTTTTTGTCTAACTGTATGTTCCGTGCCCGTTTTGTCAGTCTTTGAAATAAATTATCTTTTTGGTTTCTTTTGTTATTGCTTGTATTCCTTCTTTATCCTTTAATTGTTATTACAACAACTATATAATTTTATATTGATACACACATTCACATACACATCTCTGTGTTTCACAACAATTCCTTTCAATTTCCTTTTGTAACAGTTATAACACAGCCTAACATTGTATTATCATTAGTAACTATACTGAGAGTGGTTGTAGGGATGGTGCGGGGTTTGGGGGGTGGGGGAGGGGGGGGTCGAGAGGGCGTGGCTATTGCTATCATTGGATAGCGGAAGAGCGTGCGTCGGAGCGGTCGAAGCCAATCGATGCGCTCTCGAAGTCTGGAAGGGGACCGAGCGCGGTCGAGAGGGCGTGGCTATTGCTATCATTGGATAGCGGAAGAGCGTGCGTCGGAGCGGTCGAAGCCAATCGATGCGCTCTCGAAGTCTGGAAGGGGACCGAGCGCGAACCAGACAAATGGAGGCTGATAAAAAGGGGAGCGCGTGCCCGCGACGCGCGGCACAGGCACTGGAGGAGAGCGCGTGCCGTTGTTGCGTGCCTCTGAATGACGGCGGTGCAGCGGACACAGCACGGGTAAGACCACGCTGTCACACATGTTGTAGACTTTACACTGAATTGAAATGCGTGTTTTACTCTGTCAGTCATACTTAGACCGTGTAACGTGACTGTATGTCGCCCCGCTACACACTGTAAAGTTAGCTACATCCGTGTGTCGTCCAGGTAAAGTTTGCTCGAGGGAGATGTGATTGTTTTGTTTTCTGAATTCTGGTGGTTCCGGTTCATTTCCGGTATCCGAGATTTGAGCTGCATGGGATCTATTTTAGAGGAAAAACGAGCTGTGTGTGTGTGTGTGTGTGTGTGTGTGTGTGTGTGTGTGTGTGTGTGTGTGCGCGCGCGCGCGCGTGTGTGTGATATGACTTATAGAGCCCATTGTATGATTGCAAAATCACATAATAGACTATTGGAAATGTCTACAAAGGTTATTGAACATAATTGTGTCTTTTGTATAGTGTGTACGTGTGTGTGTGTGTGTGGGGGGGCATCACTCTGCGTTGTCTGTCTAATGTGAGCGTAATGATGTGCTGCTCTAGCTGCAGCCCAAACAAATGTCTCTCCATCAAAGATAATGATGGAGTCAAGACAGACAGACAGACAGACAGACAGACACACACACACACACACACACACACACACACACACACACACATGTTTTCTGATTCCTTTGTTTTCTCTTGTCCTGTGAATATTCTGGAGCAATTTCAGACTAATACCGTTTCATTAGGGACTTCCTGTCAAACAGCCCTCCAATATAGTGTGGCTTTTTCATGTTTGTTTATCACCAATCCCTGGTACAGAAGGGGGTCGGAAAACTTTGTGTTCATCCTACCAGGTTTACCCATGATGACATTGAAAAAAATCTTCAAGCTCACTTGTGAACAGCGGTAGACATCCTCATATCCTGTAAGGGTTTTATGTGTCTTACATCAGTCAGTACAGAAACTCAATAGTGACCTTCCAGTATGGACTAACAGGGCATATTTATTGTGACAGTTTTATAACCAGCATTTAGATTTTCGTGGTTGTACCTTGCAAAGTGCGATCAGAGACACCACTGTTTGTCTGAGGGTCACATGACATCTTAATGACGTCGCATACTCTCTGTGAGATGATGTTTGAAGAAACACTTCCACTGTTTCAACTCTAATCCAGTCTCTCACAAGTAGTTTGCTACATCGGAGAACATAGGTAGACACAGCAACGTGTGGGCTGATCTATCAGAAGAAAATCAATATCGTGCAGATGTAATTGTTGTTGGGAGATTTGTAGCAGGTTTACAGACTTTCATCATTAAATCTAGTGTTCGGGAGTAATGGTTTAGTCTGTAAAATGTGGACAAATGTGGAGGATACAGATTGCAGCCAACCGAACATCCTCATGTCCCATTCCATGTGTCAGAATCCTCAGGAACTAACAACACTTTGCGTTATTGTTTCAATACCTAAAGAGATGTGTACAGATAGTAATGAGGCAGTATTGTATTGTGTGACAGTATATCCGCCTCTTAAATCCAACTGTCAAATCTCATCCCAGCCCAGTTGACTGTGTTAGTGCTGTGCGGCCGGTCATGTGGCCACTCTCCGTCCATTGTCACTCAGGGGTGAAACAACAGGGCACATACAGTTCAGCATGGTGTCTTGTTGAAAAAGGCCTCAGGCTGACAGACTGCTGACTCACTTACTGGCTGCTGAATGGCGTCACTGGTGATATGGCTGTTATATTGTTTGGTTCTCTTGCTGGGAGTAGTGATTAAAAACCTGCTAAACATGATGACGGGGGGGGGGGGGATCATGTGTGTGATCATAACAAGAGCCACTTTAAGCTCGCACCAAACATTGGATAATCACTAGTAAAATGGAACAGGAGATTATCAGGAGGATTTGAGGTACGCATGTTTGCAGAAAATGAGAAGAATCTGAATATTTCAGGGTCCAAATTAGGGGTAAAAGGTTTGGTCTGACTAATGTGTGGATATACATTTTCAGACATTTATATAAATGTCAAGACTGTAATTGGTTTCTCAACAGTTAAAATCCTCACAGCCACTGATTCAAATAAAAAGGCAGCTGTAGCCTTCACATACACAGCTTAATCAGAGATCATAGCCAGAGGGTAATGACTTAAGAGAGAGATGGATGATGTGTGTGATGTCAACTGAGCTGTCCTCCCGGCGCCATCTCCTCCACTCAGCTGATGGCAATAGTCAGGCAGTGCTTGTTAATGTGTTTTGGGGGCGTGGCCTTCACCAGGGAGCTGTGATGTCTGGGTGGTATGTTTTTCAAAATGCAGCTTTTCCTTGTTATTCTTTCCAAAAACTCTGACCTCCAGCTTGTTCACTGTAGAATCAAAGTAGAAATGAACCTCAGTGTTCTTTGCATTTGAAAGACATCTCAACAGGAACTGTGCAGTTGCTCATTCGAAGAGAAGAATTCCAGCAGCTTCTGCTCGACTCTGATCTTTAACACTTGTCAAACGCCCCTTCTCACATCTTTGACTTATAAGAAAATGTTTATACAGTCCACTATTGCCTGATCCCTGACGTGCTTGTCGCAGAGAGAGTAATAGTAACAGAGACTGTAATCATGTCGGGGGTCTGTGCTGCTGATAAAGCGTATGCACTGTCAACCAGTCTATTTTTTTTTTTTTCCCCATTTAAATATTTTTTGCTGTGCTGTGGGATCTGTGGAATCATATCCCACCGTCTGTCTCTCAGGGTGACAGTCTGCTGCTGATGAGGTCCCGCTCTTCCTCCTCCTCCTCCTCCTCCTCTCACACCACCGACTGAAGGCGTCCTGCTTCATCTGTGAGTACGTGTCCTCAGAGTCTGAGGGCGAATTTTGTGGTTAGAATAATTTTCCAACTGCAAAGCCTTATTGCTGAGTCAGCGGTGTATAGCATTTCTTCCTCCTTTTCTAGGCAGATGGGATCAGTTTTCCATGAATCATGGCGCTATTAGATGAAACTATCTCAGTAAGTGGACAGGACAATACGCTGATGTGTATACGAGATGCTCCTCTGCATGTAAAAAGAGCAACAAATTTATTATTATCCAAATAGTGATGAAGCGCATCCAGTAATCCATTACTTGGGTGTATTTACATGACACGCATCTCCAGATGCTAAACAGATGTTAGAGGAGGAAATCTAATAAAAAACTGAGAATGTTTGTTATTCATTATCTTGTTGTCGCGTTGTGCAATAATATAAGTCATTCTTTCAAATAAGCCACTGGAGAACATGAAATGCAATATATGTCTTAATGTTGAATTGATAGAAAATAGTTAATAGATTCATTCATGATTAAAATAGTTTTCGGCTATTATCCATCTAATATGACCACTTTTTAACAAGTTCCTGTCTTACTAATACTACTCGGAATGCTTATTAAATTCAAACCAATCATTTAAAATCTCAATTCATTAAGAATGATGCATTTAAAATTGGCAATTTTTCAACAAAAGCAGAAAATGTGACAGCTCTTGCTCTCCTGCATTTTGTGTGTGTTTGTGTGTGTGTTTCCTATTTCTGTCTCATGGGGGTAACCAGCTGGTGAACCTCACCAAAAGCCTGCCCTGCTGCCGCACTGCCAAGCCTTCTGCTGCCTCCTCACTCGCTCCCCCACATCGTGTTTGTTATTTCTGACCATAAAAGCCTGACTTGTGTGTCACCAGCACTGGATGGAACCCTTTGTTTAGTCAGTGGAGAACTGATGAGGTGCTGACATGGACAGCACTTAAAAACACAATACCTCTCGTGATGTTGAATAGGGCGAGTCGTGCACAACAGGGTAGTTAGAGAGGTGTGTGTGTGTGTTCATTTTTGTTGCCTTTGCCGGACATTTTCCAGGGTAAACACCAACCTTATCAGGACTAACAGACGTCATGGAGAACAATGCTCAATTTCTATCAGGAAATATATTTTTTAATTTTTCTAATGTGGTTTTTGAATTGTCAGGCTAACGTGAGTATGACTTGATCATGGTTTAAGTTGGTTCCTCATGTTTGTTTGAATTCAACCTGGTGGCACTTCCTCTTTATAAGCAGTGTTGTTCACATACTCCACTCTAAACAATGGCCAACTCAGAGTCATAGTTGCCATGTTTCCTGACTTGGCAGCTATTTCTTGATCAGGATTTTGACTGGGTCATACACTATCCAGTGTCAAAGGCTTAATCCCAGTATCCTTACAGCGACATGTCCCTTGGGGGACAGTGAACCTCAAATATGTCTGATACTGTATGAGTGTATCTGACTGACATACAAATCAGCGTTTTCATCGGTTTCATCAACTTATAAAACAGGATATCATTCTGTTTACTCATGCTGTGTTAATATTGACCTTGTTCTTGCTGACCAGTGATGACGCTGACACACACGATGTGACGACAGAACAACCCCAGAGAAAAGATCTCTTTATGACATGTAGTCCTGTGGCGTCTGGCCTGTCCACTCCTTCTCAACTGTAGGATACTGGACTCCTTTCATGTGACCTCCACAGTGACGTCATGTTCCAGCTGCTCTGTGTTGTCTCTGTCGCTCCTCAACAAACTCCTCTGTCCTCCAATGGTCTGAAAAGCTCATTGCTGGAATCTGCTTGACAGTGCTAAACGCATGTTAACGTCTGAGTAATCTAATTTGACAAGAGGTGGTTGGGATTTATTTTTTCCCACTGGCAGAGATAACAGCACGGCTTTAGGGTTCTGAGAATACAACAATGTCAGACTGCTGAATCATGTTGGAAAAGTGTCTGGTCATGTTACAGCGACAGACCGACACTTTTGTTTTAGGATGAAACATTATCTTGAACATTGTTTAGGATTATTAGCATTATGTATACTTATGATGAAAGTTTCATTCCAAAGTTCACACTTTAATGTTTCATTGGGGTATTTGGACGAACATTTATTTTTTTCTATGTATATGTGAAAGGCTCATGTCGGACAGAATTATATTACATATAGGTGTTGTTCCCTTCATCCCATTTGTCAGTACTCTAACTAAAGGTCCTGTATGTAAGAATTGGGTAAAATTATGAAGTGAGTGGTATCACCACTAGATGTCAATAAATCCTACAAACTGTACCTTTAAAGATGCAACTCTCATGAAATATTTTAGGTCCGTGTGTTGGCTTACTCAGTGTTTAGTGTGTGGGACCTGCCTACACATACAGTGGGCAGAGGAGAGGAGATTAGAGGAGATATCAGAACATGTTTGAAAAACCTACTTTGACCAACCTGTGAGATTATTTAAAAAATGGATTTAAATGTTAATATTGTAATATTTTTTTAAAACGAGTGAATACAAATAACAGTTTGTGCAGTTATAGCAGCCCCATGGATCAGATTGTAAATTGTTTATTTATGAATTCAGTACAATTTCCGTCGTCTTATATCAAATATCAGACAAACCCTGGTGATTCTCTGTAGGTCATTACATTTCATTTGAACCAGAGTCAGTTGGACTTATTTTCCTCATTGCCAGGAGCATGGAAGTAACGTGTGATTTACAGTATTTACAGCAACAGTGATATACTATTATCCCCTGGCTGTGAATTCCAATAACATTTGGTTTCTCTTATCTGCATCTGCTACATCTTAAATAATGGAATTCATAGTGCGAGCACATTTCAAAACTAGAGTTTTGCTCAGTGTGGTGTGAACCTCCTTGGGGCCAGTGTTAAATAATACAAACGAGGGTAAGAATTATAATTCATAGTTAAAGTTGCAGATTTAGCTCAAAGTCGAATACGATTTCCCTGCTCATGTGTTCCATCCCATAATGAAAGCCTCTTTCACGTCAAAATTGGTGGATATTCCTGGAATTTTTGAACTTGGCACATCTGCTGAATTGCAGAGTAAAACCTTTCCATTGATAAGTCATTAGTGTGACTCCATGGAGATCAGTGTTGGCTCAGTGACAACGTTACCGTGGCAACATGCCTCATAAACTCCTCTTTACCTTGAATCAGGAGAAGCTCCCTGAACTCGCTGTCTTGTCAATGTTGAATCTTGATCTGAATAATGAAAGACAGTGAAATGAAAGAAATAAAATTGATTGTTGCCCAAAGGTAATAAAAAAATAAGTTAATCATGCCAAAGTTACTGATTAAACACATTCCCATAACAGAATAAACCCATTTGAAACTTAGTATCTTTGACAAGTGGAATAGATACTCAAGTTTAATGAAGATTCGTTTCGGTGTATCTTTGAGTCCACACAGTTTTAAACAGGGGTGTCAATCATACGGCTGGCGGGCCAGAACCGGCCGACCAGAGAGTCTAATGCCATCCACTGTATATTTTTACAAAGTTAAAAAATGTACAGAGAAAATGTAGAGATGTTTGTGTATTGACCTGCATTTACTAGTTTATAGACTCATGTGGTGATTCTATGTAACTGTCTGATTAAAAGAAGTGAGTTTGAAGCCTCTGTGCTGCAGACGGATGCCTCGGTCTTTTACCTGAGGACCACAGGAGTCTTTGTCTTGATGATGTAATCCTCAACCTGCAGTTATAAGAGAGACTGACGATTGAAGTCCTTCTTTTTCACTGAGTCACAGCTATTCACTTCAAGGTCAGAGAGGTCAATGTTTTTAATAACCTGCGCTGAGCAAATGATGGCTTGGTGTCTTTTCATGAGGTCTTTTAACTCCGGGGACCTTTTGAGAACACGTTTCTGATTACACCAGTGAATAGGAAGCAGTTCTAGCCATTGCACAGATAAGTTGAGTGATTGTGTTGTTGTGTTCGTTTAGGTGTGAATAAAGTGGGTGTGGTGGAGTTCAGATTGAATAAAAATGGGTGGGCCCAGCAAGTCAAACAGGACCTGCCGCTGTTCTGTCAGCAGCTGTCGTGTCTTGTGACCACGCCGTCTTACTTCTGCATTCTGCTGCACAAGGTCTGATGAATGGTTTGAAGCCTCACGTAGAGTTCACATTAGCTCAGAGCTGGGTAAGTGAAACCTTATTAACCGCCTACCTATGTCTCCTTCATTTTCCACTCACTCTGACATGTGTGTGACCACAGTACGCGTCATCCGTCATGCTTGTGGCTCACGGATGATTAAGAAAGCCCATTATGTCTTGAGGTTGCTTTGTTTTCATGCTACAGGAGCTCCTTTTGTGTGCTGATGTTAAACCTACGATAGCGGCTACTCATGACCGCCTGTACAGATCTGTCACGCCGTGTGACATGGAGTGAATGGACAGTGTTGCAGCCTCGCTGACCCCATGTCAAATATGCGAGCTGGATCTTAGTAGATAGTGAGGTACTAGGAGAGGGTTGAATGGTGCAAAGTGAGCCTCACATATCTACACGCTACACGCCTTCAATTTCTTTTCATCCAGCCTTCATCTACCACACCAGTATGTTTATACTCAAGGCCACCAGGGATGTTGACTGGGGGATGATGTTTCTTTCAGCTTAGACGGGATCAAAAGTTGCACAGGGTTTGAGAAGAATACGCTTCTTCACACTCAGGCAGTGCACTTGGTTACAATTATCTCAGGATGAAAACGTTAGCTATACACGCAGGAGGATGCACGAGACAATGTCGGGTTTGAAAGACGAGATGCGAGACGTTTTGGCGATAAGAACCAACACGATTGCCACAGCAGAACCTTATCGTCTGCTTCGTACCTGCATCACCCAGGCGCATATCCTCAGTTGAATGATTTGGAGAGTTTTTTGTGAGCATGTCTGACCTAAACAGTCCGCAGCTGTAAACTCAAAACAGCGTCAGAGCCAGAGTGTTCACTTAATGTACATAAATGTCTCTGCACAGTGATGGAAAACCAAAACACCAGAGAAAACCACTTAACACTAAACCACCAACCATATAAACACTTAGTTCTTTGGCGCATTGATGAAAAGTGTTTGACCATTTATTTGATTTATGAAACGTCACCACCTCCAATATCTAAAACTTTTGAATCATTTAAACCAACACTGTATTCTCTCTAACTTCGGTGTTGTGTTGTCCAACAGCCCAAATCTTTAACTGTGCAAAATCAAATATAACGATAAAAAATCCTTTGTTATCAGAAGCTGGGCTGAGTAAATGTTTGACAGGCTTTCTTTATAAACAAAACGTTCATCATTATGTTGACACAGCCGATTTCCACTTAAAGGTACAGTATGCAGGGTTTTTGCAATGGTGTCCGTACAGACATCCATTCAATGTCGGGGCCACTACCCAGAATGACTTGATTAAACTTTTCCACTTCAGAATGTAGTTGTTGTGCTTTTTCAACTTTGTTAGTCAACTCAGCATGTAGTCACTCTACACTTGCAGTGTCAGCCATTTTGCCAGCTTCTGGTATCAGTTCTTCTCATGATGTCCTGCCCCCACTCCTTTGCTGGAAGTTGCTGAGGGCAACTCACACTATGCCTAAATGTTGCCACTCAGTAATGTAAATATGAAGTTCATGTAAAGTATATGAATATAAAATAATATATGTACTTAAAATAAACACACCACACACTTCTCGAGGCTCCCTGAACATAATTTAGAGGGATGTTATTATCTTGAACATTGTTCCTTTAATGAACTGATCCTATATGTTTGTGGTGTTCTTGGGCGACAACATGCAGCTCATATGCTGCTGTCTGTCCTCGCCTCTCAAAGATGGCACACTGCCCTCATACATTCATGACTTATTCCTCAAAATTGATGCTTAGGAATGTAATGGATGTAGTTGGAAGAAGTTCATGCACGAGTTGTCAAAGAAACACTCACACACACACACGCACACACACACACACACACACACACACACACACACACACAAATCAGCCTCGGCTTGTTCAGTTCCCAGTAACAGGGATGATACACACTCGGCCTGGCACAATATTCCCTGGTGTTCTCCTCAGATCTCTCGCAATCAGCATGTTGAGTGCTGCCTCATGACTGTGCATTCGGTTGCCTGCTCCACGTCAACAAGCAATTATTTGTAGGGCTACCGGAAACCTCCGCAGGGGATGACCTATCGCTGGGGTCAGAGAATGGAGAGGTCACTTGAAGCATATTTGTGTAGACGGTGGAGGCAGCAGACAGAAGCCTGTGCAACCTGAATACACAGCCTGTTCACGGTGATGTTTTAGGTTTGGATTTAAATGCCCTTCAAAGTTTCATCGAGGTTAATTAAACCCGTGGGTACATCAATAAATCTTTTGACTGTTTCATTTCAGAGCTGGTGGAGAGTAGAACACAAAGTGGAAAAACACAAGTGCAGTTTCAGTGTGTGTAAAGATTCTGGGTCATCTGGGTCAACGTAATTCAGAAGTAGATGAAAAGATTGAATTCAATTCATTTTTATTTGTACAGCACCAAACCTTGAAGTCCAGAATATCATTCCAAAGCCTACAGCTCCCACATTAGCAAACACTACCTGTATCAGTAGATACAAATATTTGTTGACCACTTGTCAACTGACGGATAAGTGTTTGACTGCTGATTAGTCATCATGCATTAGCATCAAATATTCATTGGTAACGTCAAAAATTTTGATTAATTCTGTTTTACATCATTATAGATATAAAAACGTAATCTAGCAATTGGAGATGATGGCATAGACTTGGATGACTTCTCACTCTCATCCTTATTTATTTTTGTTTTGTCGTCTTTAGCCCTTCTCTGGCACCCGAGGCTGTACATATTCAATGAATTAGGAGTGTATATCTTAATGATTGGGAGAAACGTATACTAATTTCAGTAGAAGTTCAAAGGGCTGTGGTTGAAGAGAAAAAATAGCCCGGTACTGCGTTCTTTGAGATACACAGCCAACTAAAAGACAAACAATTAAATGAAATATTGCACCTGAATTCACAGTAAATTGTCTCTCGGAGGCGGAGAACTCCCTAAGCTGCTCATTACACGGTGTAACACAGCAGCTCAGGCTGTTGTTAAACTGAAGTTGTTGGGTTTGATGAGTGCAGAGTAAAATGAAACTATACCTGGTGGTAAAATGACAAGCTGACCTCTCCGACCTTTTCTTTTGATTCTTAAGAGTCCTAAAAATTCCATCGTAGAATATATCATCATTAGACTTACATGTCGTCATGGGCTGTGAGGTCCATTCATCCATCTTATTATTTGTAACAACTTGAATATTTAATAGAAAGACACAGTGTTTTGGCTTTAGATACGTCTTGCTGCATGACCTGTGGTAGCTTTACATTACCATCAAAACTCTGGGTTTTACGTTTTGTCTATTCTGGGCTACTGTAAAAACATTGTTGACCAAATGGCGGCCTCTGTAAAAGAAGTCTCTACTCCTGATATTAAGAATAAAAAACATTACTTTCCAGGTAATCAAACATTCATAATACTGTTTTATATTCCAGTTCTGTCAACAGGTTAATTTTGACACTATTCTCCACACTGGACCTTTAAATGTTACTTTGCTATTTCTGCTAATTAGCAAGAAACTATACTGTAAACTAAAGGGATGAACATGGTAACCTGCTAAACGTAAGCATGATAGCACTGTTAGTGTAAACACTGCAGCATGCTTACGTTAGCATCTATGTTGGAGCACTGCTCGATTTTTGTCTTTATAAAATGGTGTCCAAACTGCGGCCCGGGGGCCAACTGCAGCCCATGGTCCATTTTTCATTGGCCCGCAGCAAATTCCAAAAATGTAATAGAACATGGCCCACACGTGAAACTTCCTGTCAGTCCCTCATTGCCCTCCCACGCATTGTTGTGCGATGAAAATAACTCGTATGCTTAAAGCTGAAGGCTCTTTCATCATTTATGAAGCGGTGCATGTAGCGGTATCATGCAGATTTGAGCTGTGCTCTTCTGAACCATGTTGTGGCCACATCCATGTAACCTCATACATTATGAAGACCCCCTCCCCTCCTGTTGTGATTTGAACCAGCCGCTGAGTTATTTTAATAGATGCTGGAATCTCTGTGTGATCCCTTGCCATTTCAACTCCCTTGTCATTTTCTTCATAACAACTCAGAGCAGCGGGATCCTGCGTGTATATATACATGTTTGTTTTGGAAGCTTCAAACGAGACGTTCTTGATTTGTGCTGCTCAGAAATTCTCTCTTCGTGTCACTTGAACTGACAACAGCTGAGAGCAGCAACAAGAGGCCCGCTCACCAGTAGTCCCACACTGACTTCAACACAAGGACACATTGTGTCTGCCACTGATGGGTGAAGTGGTGGGGAGGGGGGAGGGGGGATGGGGGGTGGGGGTGGCAGTCGATAATGACACGGAATATATCGAGTAATTTCTGTCGCACAGATTAGCCACTCATGTGCAGTCTGAGCAGACCGATGGACCAGACCGTAGCGAAAGGCCTTTAGGCACAGACAGTACTTGAACTCTATCACATGACTGACAGTGAATCATGCTAATATATGCTAATGTCTTTACCAGGTTAAAGAAGCATTTACCACAAGTCATCTATCCTTTTGTGCAGTCTGACTGATCAAGCCTTGAATTAATTAAATTTGATTATTGCAAATAGGAAGGCAGAGTCTGTGGGATTTTAGTGACGTGATCGTGAAATGGCATAATTGCAGATGAATACACATCACCCTAGAATTCATTTATGTAAATAAATCTCTAAGGGTGTTAAGTTTGACCATTCTGGGCCACTGTAAAAACACAGTGACGCAGCGTGGCAGCCTTCATAGAAGGGGTCTGTCTCTATTTTGAAATATAAAGGACTCATTCTAAGTTAATCGCAACAACAGGTCATATGTTTAGTTGATAATACACTTGCGTTGTGGAAATTGTGGAGGTTTGCTGCTGTCGAGAGCGGAATGAGTGAGAGAGAGCACAAGGACTCGGAGACCGGATGTCTTAGGTTGAAGTAGGCTTTACTCGAGGAGAAATCACAGCGGCACACACGGGGCAATGTGTGTGCCACCACGAGGCTGGGATTCTTATAGGAAAGAGAGCTTCCTGATATGGTTTGTTATGATTGTCTGGAACGGAGTGTCCTTGAATTGTTAGTTACAACTAGCAGAAAGTGTGACGATGGCCTTATATGGCACCACACTGCTGACCTCAGAGCCAACCTTAGGCTACAGACGGCCTCACGGCTGACCCTAAGGAGAACAGTTGTTATGACCCATCAAAGGGTACGATTTTCCCCCCACAACTTGTAGAATCCTTAGTGGACTTTTCAAAAAGGCCTAGAAAAGTTAGCATAGGTCAAAAGGCCTAAATATGCAAAAATGTTATTTCCTGTATTATATAAAATTCATGTGACACTGCATCCACTGCATGTTATGATGTGTTTAGAGATGCCCTCCCCAGGTATGTCCGGTTGTAAACATCTGTCTTACTCGACATGAATCTTATTTTGATTGATAGTCATCTTAAAAGTTTGAAAATGTATCTTGTGTAAACCTACAAGCATGATGTCAAACATGCCTTTTCTTCATTGTTTTGTTCTGTTCTCCTCTTCCAGTGTTGATGCCAGTATGTATGCTGTATGAACGCCTTACTTGTTCAAACTTGCAGCCTGGACGCCAGGTAATCCTCCACAGTTCATGTCATGTCTTGTGTTTTTTGTGTGTTTCAGTGCGTAATGCATCACGGCACAGAGTCCTCCAATTACTGGAGCCAGAAGTGCATCACTTCGCCAGAACAATAACGTAAGTGAGAAGACAATCTCAGACATGATGTTCGCAGTGACGGAGGCACAATAACTTCCAGAACTGGTTACTATTCTTTTTCTCATGTGCAGGCGTCCGACAAGCCCGGGGTGAGAAGGGGAATACTGTATCTGCTTTTTTTTGGACGGGAGAAGATTAGAAACACAGAGAGAGAGAGAGGGACGGAGAGAGAGAGAGAGAGAGAAAGAGAGAGAGAGCGTCTAGCCGAGCCTCCCTCAGGATGAAGAAAAGCCGGAGTACACAGGGGGTTACGCAGGCTGATGTAAGTATTGATTTTTCCAACCATCCATCTGAGCAGCTTTGAATCCATCCATGCATACATTACATTACATGGAATGATTCTTTCTTTGTGTCTGAGTTTCCATATTCTGCATTTCACACACACACACACACTTATTCTGAATCTCATTGTGTTTGCCTTTCCTCTGATTCCCCCACAAACACAAAGGTAGAATAGGGTAAACACTGAGGCAGCGTAAGGTGCCGTCTCTGCTGTGGTCGCTGACTCATAAACAGATCACAGAGTCTCTGGCAGGACACGCCGCAGAGAGGGAGAAGATGTGTCCGTCCGTGGTTGGAACAAAGACGAGGAGTGAGGGACAGTGTGTTCCGTGCTTGAGCGAGGAAGAGAGAGGTGCAATCACGGTGATGGAGAGAAGAGTGAAGCAGAGTTTGGGAGAACAGCGTTTGAGGAGGATGAGGTGGAGGATGATGAAGAGGGATGGTGTTGGTAATAGTCAGCTCACACCAGGAGACGTGGAGGCCATGGGCCGGGTGAAAACATGGAGGACGGACAGAGATCTGACAGAGAGGCCCATCTGTTTCTCCTCCACGTCACCGGGTGTTTGTCACTGTGCAGGAAGGCCACATCATTCACTGAGACTCTGCCCAACCACAGATCAGAGGCCAAAATGCATCCTGATGGCCAAGTTGTCCAAGAAGTTCTCCTGCTAATTAGTTTGGATTTATACGAGACAGAAAATTCTGAGGTTACCAAAAAATATATAAACGTGTCGATTATCATTTATCGTTTTCCCAGAAGGAGTTGGAACGGGAGTTTTTACAAGTAAAATACAGTCAAAAGTGACATGAACAGTGTATTTGAGTCCAGAGACACTTACATTTGCAAAAAAAACAAAAACCATGACAAAGATGCTGATTATGCAGTTTTTGGTCAACTGATGACGCCGCTTGTAGAAATGTGCACAGGGTGTCACACTGTGGTTTACCAAGGCCCAAGAAGACCATCTCCATTATAGGACACTTAGACTGTGTACATGGGGGTTAGGGTCACTGGTTTGGGAAACTGCTATAGTCTTACAGACACTAGATATTTGTTCAATTTTTTAAAGATAACATCATTGGTTGATGTCTTTCAGGATGTGGAGACAATAACGTAAATAGCATAAAATGCATTTTGGAAAAAAATGGACTCTACCTTTAATTCAGAGGTTTAAGCCCTTGATTTCAGAGTACTTCTAAATGTGTTTCTGTGACATTCGCTGTACTACTCTACTCCCCCTTAACGTATTTCACACCATTCACTCGGATTCTGTCACACCTCATTAAGATTCTCTCTTTGCCTCTGTCTCATACATTCAATCATTCAGGCTCCACGTCGTGCCGTGCTGTTAGAGCATCGGCCCTTCAAAGCCCTCTCATTCATATCACCTTCTTCAAAAAGCCTTTTTGGAGACTCTCCAGTGAACATGGGATCTGTCAAACTCGGCAGCCAGGCAGGAAATACCGTTTCATCTTCACGGAGAGAAAACACCCACTCCACCTCTGCTTGACACCGGAGCTACTTTTCATCTTATTGTTTTACCTTTCACTCACTTCCTGTCCTTTCATGACCATATTCCTGCACATGTGACGAATCCCAGTTTTCTAAATTTACTGGTGTTTTCAGTATCCTCCTCCTGAGTCACACACAGGCCAAGTGCCTCAACTCTTATTTCCTCTCTCTCTCTCTCTCTCTCTCTCTCTCTCTCTCTCTCTCTCTCTCTCTCTCTCTCTCTCCTGATGCCATTTCGACCAAGAGAAAGGGATCAATGCATAACTACAAGTACATGTCATGGATGCAATCGATGCACACAACACATCGGTAATGATAATTAATTTGGCAGTAGAACAACAGGGCCGCTGTGACATATTGACGAGGGAGCGGTTCAGAGTTATTGGAACAGAGTTGTGTTTTTGTCAGATTTAATTTGCGGACATTTGCTCCATGACACAGATAATGTGTCTTTGTAAAGACAGCGACAGTAAATCATTCAAATTGTGTTTCCTAAAGGGAGCAGGGGGAGTTGGCGCCGCTCTGTGTTTATGGATTTCATCTCTGTAGTTTCTCAAGGTTCAAGTCTCATCCATCTGTTGGCTAAAAATGTATTCTATTTCCTTTGAAACATATGGAGTTCAAAGTAATTACACTGATCTTTATGAGATCAGCTGAATGTATGAATTCATGTTTTCATTTCCTTGGAACAGTGGTGTCCAAGGTCTTGCCCGCGGTCCACTTGTAAGTGGCCTGTAATGTTCTATATGAGGCTTATTGTGCTTTTTAAATATGGGTTTGACAAGTACAGTTAGACAGACTGACTGGCTCGTGGCCCCAGGAAGTTATGATAATCAATTTCATTTTCAAACAATTCATCATTAGATTGACAAATAACAAAGTGGATGAATAGCTAAAGGAGATGATCACTAGCTGCAGCTCTTGACAGATACATTGATCTTAGTGATACACGGGTGGATATCAGCTGATTGATTCCTCAGTAAATAATAGGATGTCGCAGCATGGAGGTTGCTGAACCACGTTCCACTTAATTGATAGACAGTGTAACAGACAGAGTAAGTATTTGATCATGTGCAGCCTTGAACTTCTACTCCCACTATCACTCACATTCTTCTCCGTCTACTTTTCTGCTCCACGCTCACATAAAAGCGACGACTCCTATCTTGTTTTCCACAGCTGCAGTCGAGGAAGAGTCTTCAATTTCCCATCTTGCCACTCTAAATGTCCCCCTGCTGCTCTGAGACCTGTCGCTGTGTTTCATTGACACTTGTGTGCGCCGAACATAAAGTGGTGGGGTGATGTATGCAGAATGAGCAATGGCAGTCCGCCTTACTCTGTCTCCTCTGCGCCCCGTCTTGTTTACAACCAGTCATCTCAGTGATGCAGCCAGTGCTTCCTGACTGGAAACCAAACATGAATTAAACATGTGATTGATATTCAGCTCTGCATCATAACAGCGTGTGGCAGCGAAGGTGGCGAGCAGCCTGACAGTACTTCTGATCAAACAGTTACTTTTGTGTATTTGATGAAGAGGATGAAAAAGTCACGTGGCATCTGTACTGGGATTCATTTATTAGTTTTCTTGAAGCTACGTTGTGTAGGATTTAATAACCTCTAATGGAGTTATAATAGAGTTGCATGTCGCAGCTCAGTACTCCTCACCTCATACTCCCTCCCCAGAATGTACCTATTGAAGTTTTTAGTTATAAAAAAAATCAAATTATGTTTACTTCACCCATTGCTACTGTGCAGTGCAACCTGGCCGCCTCCATAGAGAAGACCTGCTCCTATTGTAAATACAGTATAAAGGCTCGATGAAGGGTCGTGAAACAACAGTTCATACATGCAGGGGATTGTATGCATATAAAAGTATCAGCATTTTTATGTCTGCAATATCTGCCACTAGATTTTACTTGACTCTGACACAGTGAACATTTAGGGTGAGATAAGCCAGATATTGATTTTACTTTTTTAAATACATGTTTAACTTTATGAGCAAAATACATTTTCTTCTTGAATAATCCAGACACATTATACCATCCGTCAAGGTCAAGGTCTGAAGGTGGTTCACAAAAAGGTCAAAAATGCGTGCGATGATAAAATTATAATGAAAACAGGGCTTTGCATTATGCAGCTCTTATGTTTCTGCCAGCTAGAATTACGTATAATGTTTATATGGTTGTGCATTATATATATATATATATATATATATATATATATATATGTTGTGTTGTGTTGTATAAACAGTGTTAATGC
>JAFBJT010110135.1:0-30492 GCA_016785325.1 Chascanopsetta lugubris | reverse complement strand
TTGTTTTTGTCATCTTTTTACTGATCACTGGGATATTTGCATAATTTAGGTTTTCATGTCCGGACCAAGTTCATCAACACGCCTACTCACATGCTAAAGGTTTCAGGCACTTTCCTGCAGAATTTACATAAACTGTATATACTCAGATTATATATACATTCTACAAGAAGGCACACATTTGGACATTTGCACTCTCGTACAGCCCCTTACTTACATCATTCCAAGCCTCTAGAATACCAGTAGCTTTGAGGAGGAACCATATTCAAATGCTTTCTAAAAAGGTACAGTGTGTAGGATTCAGTGACACCCAGTAGTAAAGGTTGCATGTGTTAGCATAGTTTGTCTTCTCACCCTGATGTTACAAATATGTAGAAGAGTCTACCGTAGCTTTCAGTAATCATTACAACTAAATAGAGTTCAGTTTGTCCATGCTGGGCTACTGTAAAATAAAATGGAGTAATTCCACCAATAATATATCTTAAAGTCTTTAAAGGAGCAGGGTGTCATTTGTCATTTTTGTCACCTCTAAAAATATTACAAAACAATTACATCCTGACATTATCATGAATTTATAACCGCCTAAATGTATCATTTTTTTCCATTACCCTTAAATGAGCCCGTCAATGTATATTTACATGAAGAGGGGTTCCTCTCTACGGGGGGCGCCATGATTTTTAAACATCTTTTGAGTTTTACAAACAACCGGTCAACCAGAGGTTCTCCTGTAAGTTCAGACGGTCGAGAGTGAGGTGATGGATACAACATGCAACTTCACCTCTAGAGGTCAGCAAATCTTACAAACTGCACCTTTAACTTTCATTACTCCTTTCCTCTGTTCTCTTTGCAGAATTAAGAGTGGGAGGGTGGTAGGAAGGTAGAGAAGCAACAAACTAGCAGCAGATATAAATGGTCAGCTCTAGAAAAACCAGGTGACCTGAGCTTCTCCATCCCAGGATGGATCAACTGAATGGGCACAGCTCCACCAAGCCCTGCAGGAGCTTATGTCCATAAGCACAGGTTCTCAAAAATAACAAATAACAGTCTCCCGTTTGACATTTTCTTTGAGAAAAAGATGGAAGCATCACCACACAGAAGGGGGAGTACACTTATGTAGGTGTAAACATTTTCTGTTGTTATGAGGATGAGGTCATGAAAGCATTGTTTTGTAAGTGGCTGATCAACAACAACAACTGTCTGACTCACTCTCATGAGAATGGTCTGTGTTATCAGTGCCTGTGAAGAGACGTTGTGCATTGTTCTAGTTCCAACTCGTGTGTTCAGGACATTTGGACTGAGCCAGCATGACACAATCTGAGAAGCACATTATCATCATCATAATCATCATCACATGCAGGCAAAACTGAGGCAGCAGGCCTCAGTCACAGTCAGCAGGGGACAGGGGTGACTCACCACTGCTGTAAGCGTATGGAGACTCGGCTGATCCATCCTGCAGGCTGTCCAGGATCTCTCCTTTGCCCACGTCGCTGTCACCAACCAGCAGGAACTTGAGCAAGTAGTCGTAGCTCTTCACGGGGCTGCCCTGACTTCCCATGATGCCTCACATCTGAGGCCAAGGACACTGGCGGCTGACGATGGGGCAGTTGTAGACTTCCACCACTGCCACTTGAATGCCTGACCAATCTTACTCCTACCTGTGTGTTGTTACCTGTCTGATGTGACCCAAAACAAAGATGGAGTCTGTTGCACCACTTGCTGTTTTAACTGTCCTAGAAGAGTTAAACTAAATTCACAGTCTGGATTTCGGATTGAATGTATCCTTAAACCTGCTTGTGTTTAAGATGACTGCCATGATCAAACAAACTGAATCCTGGCGTAAACAAGTATGCAAATGTAATTATTTATGCAACCACAACCATGAAAGTCCCTTATCTATAATCTACTCAGATCAAAGTGTAACATGAGCAGTATCATGCTAAAAAACATGCTAACCGTGTGAAATAGTATTAGACAATAAACAAATATATAGTTCTGTTATCATATATTTCTAATGAGATATAACTATATACTGGTAGGTGGAAAAAGTAGTGACTGTGGACAATGTTATCCTGTCCTTTTGTTCCTGTTTACCAGGGGCTTTCTGCTTTACTTGGCAGGGAACAACAGGCTAGCCCTGTCACAGAGCTAGCAAGATAGCTTGTTTAGCTACTAGCTAGCTTGTTAAGCTACTATCACGACTACCTGCGGTGCAAATGGCACATACAGTAGTTATACTTCAAAGACACGTTCGTTACTTATTAGTACAACTAGCTTCATATTGCGTGGTGCTCATTATTAAAACACGACTCATAATAGTTTTAGTATTTTACAGCAAGCTAATGCTAACTTAACTAGCGCAGCCCGTAGCTCAACTTCAGCCGCCGTCTGTGTGATTTCAGGCCCACTCGTCTTTTCTTCAGTCCGGGACAAAGATTCCTGCGCCTCCGCGTCGTTTATATCTACAGAATCCCGTCCTCTGAAATACGACTTAAATGCTAATTAGCGTGTCCACTTCCTGTCCGAATCTCTGTGGACGTGTCCACTTTCCTCTGTCAGTGATTTCTCCATTTCTCTCCGTGACACTGGCTCAACAATCACGGTTCCAACTGCGACGTCCGGCGGGACAACAACATTGACGCCGCTGCAGCTGACAGATACACTGCTCCGTTACGGCTGCCCGCAACCCCGCCCCCTCCACCCAAACCTCGCGTTCTCTCTGATCTAATTGGATCAAGGCCTCGCTGTTACGTCTGCTAAGGTGCTGATTGGCTGAGTAGCAGGTCCGTCACAGTTTGCTGTCAACAACAAGCAGATGGTGGGAAGAAATGTGGACAACAAAGATGATGCGTTTGTCAGTGAATCAGAGCCAACACCGACGTGTTCGAGCGGATAACAGGTTCTGGGTGCAGGGAGATGGTGCTTGTGTTGTACAGTGTCAAATATCACCAATAACGAGCAGTTTGTGTTGGGTTTAAAGGTGCAGTGTGTAGGATTTAGTGACTTCAGTGTAATTGCATGAAATAAATATAATGCATTTATTGTGGTGTAAAAAATAAAAAGAGAGAGCAGAAACTGGACAATAAACATGAATTGATTTTATTAAATAAATTCAAAAATATGAATCTAAGACACAATTCTGGAGAAAAATGATATTCACCATCTAGTCACTTACAAAAATGGTAAATTGAGGACAAACTGTTGAATCTAAAAATGTAGGTAAATACAAATAACTCATAATAAAGGAGCATTCTGAAATTTAAAGAATATTGAAAGACATGATTAGGCACATCAATACATTACAAAAGGATAAACATATACTGCATCAGACCTGGTTTGTACTCCAGAAGGACACTGCAAAAGGTTAATCTCTATCACTAACTGATCTTCAAGCAAAAGCAATTCACTAATAATTTAATTTCAAAGAGAAGAAAAATGTATTCAAGAATAAAAAATAAATCAGTTCATCAAGTTAGATAGATCAATTCTATCTACACCTTTAGTGCAGTTAATACAAATCCCTGAAGGTGGATTCTGTCCCTGTTAGCCGACACAACTTTGTCCACTCAGCAACTTTTCTTGAGATTTTTAAAGGGGAGAGTCTTATTATGTAAATCCAGGGTATTACAATGTCAGTGTGATTAATAGTGTGATCTGGAATAGTGATGAGCCACTTTCCAGAACTTTGACTTTAAAACAAGCTAAAGAGGAAAATCACATGCTTCCTTTTATGTTTTTTGACCCGAATGACTGCTGACCAAACAGTGTTTTCTATATATCACAGTGACAATGCAAAGTCACCTTTGCATCTTATCCAGGTTTGAATTTCATTTGCTTTTTTATGTATCGTCCATTTTTTATTTACACATTAAAATATCTGGTCCTGTTTGGTCACATTCTGTACTGAAGAAAACACTCTATTGTTCACTTGTAGCTGCTTGTATCTAATTACTACTTTGATTCCATCAGTCAAGGGGAATGCTTTTGTTTCAAAAGAAATACTGGAAAATACTAATAATAATAATGATGGAAAGTCATAAATGCTTCCTGTTTGATCATATAGTTTAAGGTTTGGCAGATTAATCTTCTTCCAAACAAACATAACAATTGTTAGTGCTCCAGTTCTGACCTTACTTCCATCTTTCCATTTTATCAGTTATTACACAGTCATTACACACACACACACACACACACACACACTGGAGTGTGTCTCAGTCAGTCTTGGTGCTCTTGTGTCTCCAGGGGTAAATCAGCTCCCCGACAAACAGTTTCTTGACCAGTGCTGCCCACGAGTCTTTAGGGTAACAGCTGTAAGTCGGGGTGCGGTAGGTTTGAATCACCTTGCCACACGTCAGCGGGTTAATCTAAGGAAGATACATTAGACTGATAATTAAAAGTAATACATCTATTACATGATTAGACAACAAATTCTGTCAATAAGGCACCGTTAATCAAAATCACAGGCTTTAAATAAAGATGGGTGTGTTTTCTAATGCACAACCAGAGCAAGTATCATCTAGATCATTGGATTAGATAACTAATTCAAACATAACATCAAAAACACTCATTTATGAAACAATAATGTCATGAATTTAAACAAAGAGGTGGAGTGTGAAGTCTCACCTCCATCAGCAGATGAAGAGCTGTCCCAGGTTCCTCACACAGCACCCGGAACTTTACACTTTCTGTAATGTACATGATGCGTCATCACAGGTGTCTGATTCATTTTCCTCCGCTTACCACCCTTCCTTCCTATCAAGGCCGTTCCTCATAGTGTGTTTGATTTAAAGGAGAAGTGTGTAAGATGTGGTGACATCTAGTGGTGAAGTTACATGTTGTATCCATCACCTCACCCTCACCTTTCTGAAAATGAGGAGAAGCTATGGTCGACTTCAATTGTCATGTTTGATGTTTAGTCGTCCACTCTGGGCTAAGGTAGAGAGGACCTGCTCCTCATGTAAATATACAGTGCTGTGCTCATTTAAGGGTAATGGGGAAAAACATTTAGGTGATTTTGAAATTGTTTTGTAATATTTTTAGAGGTGACAAAATGACATGAAATCTTACACACTGCACCTTTGAGGTTAAGATCAACTTTTATTACACCACCAGGGGAAATTCATTTGATCATAGGTCTTAGTTAAAACATCACTTAAATCATATTAAATGTGCACACACACCAAAAGGGCAGCTAATAATACAACATATACAAAAAGGAGCGGTCTTGTTTACGTTCTAACTTGGTAAATCAAGTGATTGTGGTCACGTACCTGCCAGTCTGTAGGAGCGACAGATGCGGAGGCCCACGGCAAACAGAGGGAAGGAGTTGATGAAGTCCACACTCAGGTGCAGGATGCCCTGGAGAAGCACCACCAGCAGCCGCAACTGCAGGACCACAGGACAGAGATGGATCGTAAACAAACATTCAGAGTCATTTGGAGTCATGTCACCAGGACCTGGTCCTTTATTACAAACTGGATGTGACACTTTTCCAAAAGTATATTATTTGAACAATTCATTCACTTCTTGGACTCCATTCGATCAGATGTATTGCACAACTCATAATTGCTATTTTTTGCATGGTATACTGACAGTATACCTCTGACATGTATATATTGTTCTATTGCATTCATGTCCTTTGAAATAGGTACATTTATTTACACTTTATTTACATATCTTTTGCACATCAGTATCATATTTTATATTCAACATTAGCTGCTACAAGAGATTGCTGCCAAACAAAATTTCGTTGTATCTGCTGTGCCATGACAATACATCTGTATTATGTATTTTATTTATTTATTTACTATCAGAAAAACAACATGGATGCTTCTACTTACCAGAGTGAAGACCAGGTAGTAGAGAGCGGTGGTGGGGAGCAGGAAGAGCAGGATGGTGAAGAGCAGTGTCCCAATGAAGAGCTGCGGCATCAAAGACCACACACACAGTAACCATTCACATGTTAAAGATGACTATAATGTGTGTGTGCGTGTGCGTGTGCGTGTGCGTGTGCGTGTGCGTTACCTGGTCCAGGTCATAGGAGCAGGAGTCCACTCTCTGACGCAGGACGTTCCACTTCTTACCTCTGAAGAGCCTCCACAGAGACGAGAGGCCGTAGATCTTCAGGCAGTACAATCTGAACATCACGCACGCACGCACACACACACACACACACACACACACACACACACCTCCATTATTTCCATGTTCCATGGTACATGTATGTGAACTATGATAAGAGCAGGAGATATTTTTAGGTGCAAGAATAAACATTTAATGAGTCTCTGTGATCGAGCTTGTAACACACACACACACACACACACACACACACACACACAGGAGGAGCAGCTAGTGCATACATATGTAAAAAGGAACAAGGGTGACATTAACTACTTTTAGAGCAAATGTTAAATTAAATGAATCCTCTCTACACTAATGTGGAAATGCTGCTGCCCCCTGCAGGCTGATTATTAAACAACGCCTCACACGTCCTGAGGAGCAGGTATGAGAAGATGGGGTATTTTTATCCCTAATTTGATTTTTTTTTTTTTTTTTACTAATGTGTCCCCCACTTTTTGTTTATGCAAAAAAATGAGAAAGCAGCCCTGCATGCAATATTTGTTTCTTTCAATAAAAACAGAAGGTGCCTCTCAAGAAATACCGTAATATACCATATATACCAGAAATACCGTAATATACTATATATATATACCAGAAATACCATAATATACCATATATACCAGAAATACCGTAATATACTATATATACCAGAAATACCATAATATACCATATATAACAGAAATACCAAAATATACCATATATACCAGACATACCATAATATACTACATATACCAGAAATACCATTATATACCATATATACCAGAAATACCATCATGCTGATGTTCATCTCTTACAAATCACAGACATACAGATTTGTCCAGACTCATATGAGGTGATAATGACGTTTCACCACTGAATTATTATCATCAGTTAATCTTTCAGTCCAAATGTCAGAATTTGGAGAAATTACGTGAAAACAACAAATACTTTAAATGTGTCAAATTAAATCAAATCAGCTCATCTGTGATATTTGTATTTTGGAAAATAGACCAAAAACATACTGAAAACCATTTCACTCACCTGGTGCCATAGACATAGAAACAGTAGATATGGAAGGTGAGCAGAGCCACCATGTCTGAGAGCAGCGAGAGGGCAAAGGTCAGGCCCAGGCAAGCGGAGAGACCCCCGTACCAGAGGATCCCCTCCACAAAGGGAGACATCAGGTGGATGTAGCCTGGATGGAAGAGGTGATATGACAACATGAGACATAACATTTAGATGTGTTTGTGTTTGTTTAGTCATGTGACTCACTGATCCACAGGTGAATGTGGTAGAGGAAGAAACGTCCCAGGACCTGGTCCAGGGCCCGGTTCATCTTCAGCCCTGCAGGAGCTCCCATCAGCCACTGTAGCAGATCCTCCAGCTCTTTGGCCACATGCTGCACAAAGACCAAATGGTCAATTGTTGATATTGTAGATTTGCTAAGTAGTTTAGAAATAACATTGTTAGGGCAATGTGTCAAAGACATTCATGTCCTGCTTGATGGAGATATCAGCAGAGGTAGCAGCCACTTCATAACACCACTATTTGACTCATCTACAAACAAGGCGTTTAAAGAGTAAAATCCAACACACTAACGCCATCTACTGTTGATGAATGAAATTCCAAATATTCCCTTTCAAGCAGCAGATGCAACTTTTAAAGGTCCAGTGTGTAAGATGTGGTGACCTCTAGAGGTGAAGTTGCATGGTGAATCCATCACCTCATCCTCACCCTTCAGAACATGACTTCAGTCGTCATTAAAAATCAAATGTCGTTTAGTTCGTCCACTTTTACTACTGTAAAAACATGGCGGCCCCCGTAGAGAGGACCCACTCCTCATGTAAATATATATTAATGGGCTCATTTAAGGGTAATGGAAAAAATAAAACATTTAGGTGATTATAAATTCATGAAAATGTCAGTATGTAGTTGTTTTGTAATATTTTGAGAAGTCACAAAAATGACCGAAATGTTACACACTGCATCTTTAAGCAAACAACTCAAGTAATGTTTCTTGCTGAATTAATTTGTTTGTTTTTTTATTCTAATCACAGAACCAGAAGTTGTACTTACTAATGCTGTATATTCGATTCATCCCTGAGGGGAAATGTTGACATAAACTGTAGATGAATCGTTTTCATCAAAGTAATAAAACACTTGTACGAGAAAACACACTGTCGCTTCACTGCTCTCATACTGAACACTTTTCTCCTTGACAATAGTATTTCCGAAGTAAGTTTTGTTTTATTGCACATTTCAGATCAGTTACATAGGAAAAGGTTTCAGTTTTATGGATTATTATGGATTTTATTTTGAGAATAAATGTTCTACTGTTGATGAATGCAACTATCAAAATCACGATATTCCCTTTCAAGCACCACATGCACCTTTTAACCTAAACCAGTGATTCTCAACTGGTGGGTCGCGACCCAAATGTAGGTGGCAGACCTGTTTTCAGTGGGTCGCGTTCGGCCTTTGACTGGGAAAAAAAAGTAAAGACAAAAAATAATACTTTGCTTTTACTTTGAAGCAGAGTTTTTATGCATTGGAGCACTGTCTATCCACACTCCTTAGTGAGTGGCAACAACGGTCTGTTATGCTAATAAAGTTTCTTTTCATAAGCTAATTGGCCAAGGTGAAACGCAAGTACCACATGAAACGAAAATGTTCCTCAGTTCGGGTCGTGGCTCATCTTTAAGGGGCGACGGCGGGCCTCGAACCCAGACCGGGTGAGAACCATCAACCCTAAACAGGTTCAGAACACCATGTATCTCTGCTCTGTCTGACTCCACAGAACACATGCTTACATCTGCTGCCGGCACCAGCGTGTTGGCCAACATGGTGATGCGGTCGTCTCTGTAGAGCCATGACATGAGCAGCAGGCCGAGAGCCACGTCTACCAGGAGGGAAACCACTATGTTGGCTTTTCTGTGTTAAACAGGACAAACATGTGAAAGGAGAGTTCATCAAGATCTGGTCTCACTTCAAATGATGTGCACGCAGAAGAGTAATACAGCTCTTTTTGTCACTTCTAAAAATATTACAAAACAATGACAAAATGACATTTTCATGAATTTATGATGTTTTAAATGTTTTATTTCCCCCCATTCCCCCTAATTGAGTCCATTAATGTATATTTACATGAGGAGTGGGTCTTCTCTACAGGAGCCGCCATGTTTTTACGGTAGACCAGAGTGGACATACTAAATATCTTTTGAGCTTTAATGACAGATGAATAATAAAAATAAAAATAAATAATAATAATAATAAAATAAATCAATCAATCAATAAAATGAATAAATAAGAAAGAGAAAAAAAAAGAGAAAATAAGTAGATACTCACCTCATGAAGTGTGTGTGTCCTGCAGCTGCTTTGGTGGAGCCGATGGTCCGCATGTGCTCAGTCCTGTAGCTCAGCTGGACACATGTGGACAGTGTGCTGCACAGGAAGCGGAGCGGGTACAAGCTGAAGATGCTGAGGATGAAACAAAAGAATGGTAATGAATGATAATAAAGACATGAATCAGGTAAGAAATTAGAGATTTAGATGCGATGGTCCCTCCCCCTCCTTACTGCACGCTGCAGATCCGGGTCCAGACGGACAGCAGCCAAGTGACCAGCAGGCAGAGCGGGACCGAGGCCTGTTTGAGCAGCTCCACGATGATGCTGGCCTCTCGACCCTCAGACTGCCAGTGCGTCGACTTCAGCGGCCCATCGTCGTATTTGTCCAGGAAGAACAGAGGCTGACTGTGAGACACTGTGTGGAACATCTGGATCAGAGGAGAGAGGAGGGAGGAAGGAAGGAAGCCTCAATACATTGTTTTAATGAGCTTTTATTTAATTTAAAAAAGATGAATCTTTTTTCAATTTCAATTATTATTTCCTCTTTTACATATTTTTTTCTTCTTCTTATTGCGACTTATTTATTTCATCAATCATCCAATTAACTTGT
This sequence comes from Chascanopsetta lugubris, assembly GCA_016785325.1. Lineage (NCBI taxonomy): Eukaryota > Metazoa > Chordata > Actinopteri > Pleuronectiformes > Bothidae > Chascanopsetta > Chascanopsetta lugubris. The sequence continues at coordinate 20,445 of JAFBJT010110135.1, read as the reverse complement.
AAGCTTTGTTTTTTCTTGCTTCTTCCAAAGAGTATAGTCTGTATTGATTTCTGTAAAACTATTATATTGACGGCAGCCGTTTTATTCATTTCAAAACTTACTTGATGATGCAGTGAAAGTGTATTTTATTTCATCTTATTTTTAACTTCTGTTCATCATTCTCACTTCTGTAAATCCCAGTTTGACTTGGTTAAAATGTGCATTTCTGTTATGGTAATGGGGCCACATTCTTGATTTTTCCTCATTTGTCACAATAATTGTAAGCTAATGATGTGTTATCAATTGTAAACAAATGAAGTGTCGAATTGAGAAACTTCAGTAAAAAGTATTATTATGTAATGAGCTGCAATACATCTACACTTCGTTGTTCTGTACCTGTCTGAGCTCAGATGGAGGGTCAGTGTTGGATCCATTTTCCACGGGGTGAAGCTGCGACAGCATTACCTTCCTCTGGTCATAGTGGATGAAGATCACCTTCTCCTCCTCTTCCTCATCCTCACCTTCAGTCTTATCTTCTTTTCCATCTCTCTTCCTCTTCACCTTCTGCTGAGTCAATGCTCCATCTGAAGACGATACAGACGAATTCACTTTAACTGTTTATAATTTCTTGAATTTTACTTAATTGTATATATCTTTTATTCTGGAACACACACAGCAAGCTGCACTGTTAGAGGAGTATTACATGTATCACACTCAGAGTGGCTCATTAAAAGTTATTGTGAGGAATTAGTTTTGGATAAAACTTTAAGAAACAAATGTTTAAAGGAGTCATGTCATAAAAAAATCTCAATTTTTTTTGGTGTGGTTTAGTGATTCCCAAAAGGGGATCAAAGTCCATGAAATCAATGGTTTGTGATTTTGAAATAAAGAAACAGACCAGGGAAAGGGCCCCGTTTGAAAATGGATTAAACTATGACTACATTATTCAAGGAATCCTCAATAAGGGCCCACAGAGGGCTCCGCCCCCTGCTGGACACTTGGCCCCTCCCAATAACAGAGCCTAGTCTACATTTGAGTGGAGAGCAACAATGAAGCGCTCATCTTTGCACCAGTTACCATCTGTCACATGAAAGAAGGGGGCGTGGCTGAAATGAATTTATGATTGCGATATCTCAGAAGTGTTTACGTGTTTGCAAGAAGTATTTGGGGCCGGACTGTTTCTACAGTCTCTGCACATGTATGATTAGGATTGATGCTGGCTTATGAAATGTAAAAAATAAAAAATTAGAAACGTTTTCTTTATATCTTTTTTAAAACGGGACCTATTATAGTTTTCCTCACTTTTGGAGCTAAACACACTGTTATGGTGTAGACTAGGTATCACTAATGAGATGGTCCGTATAAAATGACGGTGGCAGTTTCAGCAGGAGAGGTCAAAGGCGCGCTTTGCAACACAGAGCCGTTGATGACGTCTCCAAAGTGTGTGTGTGTGTGTATCTGCACTAGAGGATGTCAATCAAACAGCGGCACTCTCCAACCTAACTATGCGGCTCGAAAGGGCATGTGATCTCGCAATGCATTGTTGACTGCCGGCGTCATTGTTGTAGTTTGTTTTCATAGCTGAGTTAGACGCGGTGCTGCAGAGACAGAAGAACAAACACAAGGATAAATGGACCGAACAAAACATAAAGGCGATGGACCGAACCGAGACGAGCTGGACCCTGTTCTGAAGGCTCTGTTTCTCCAAAACAAGAGGCAAATCAGTGGAAATGATCCTTAAGAGCACGGAGACTGGACAAGAGATTGAAATGACCTGAGCTGAGCTTGTCTTCTGTATCGTCAATGGAGTTATTATACCAGCGAAGAATTGATTCTTTAAGGGCTCGTGGACTAACCAACTTTGAGTTGGACCTCTGATTGTTCCGTGTTAAAGAAAAGACCGTCATCATTTCCGATGTAAACAACAGGCTTTGACCTCTCTGTGTCCCACGGTGCTGCTTATTTGTTTGCTTTTGACAAACATATGTTGGTGTCTGCTGGACACGTTTGTTTCAAACAAACTATATTTAAAGCCTGTAATCCACTCTGAGAATGCCACTCCAACTGTGTCGGATAAACATGTTCGCTATGTTAATGAGTTTGAGGGCGCAACTTCGTTAAAGACAGAAACAGAATCACAGATTCTGACTTCAATAGGTCCCCTTTAAAGCTTATATTTACGTTCTCCAAGAAGCTAACACCTTTCTGTGTCAAAGGTGCAATCACGAAAGTTTTTCAAAGGTGCATCTAAGGGTGAAAGCCTGATATTTCTAAAAGCTAAGAACAGAGCACTTCCAGATGACTGCAGCAACCATCTTAACATCTTACTCTGACAGCGGAGCACATCACAGATGAAGCCGGTCTTTCCCATCTGGCGGCTGATCTGGAGCCAGCGCTCCTGAGGGAAGATGGTGCTGAGGTCTCGGAGGAAGCTCTCCATACCCTCCTGACCCTCTTTGGGTAAACTCCACGACCCCAGCACTGACAGCTCCACCCCACTCTGAGCCTGCATCTGAGGGGAAGTCACACAACAAGGACATTCAAGGTGTCAATAAGCTGTATTTGTTCATGGCTGTTAAGATGTGGAGGCCAATGTGGTGCTTCACTGACCTTCTGGATATACTGTTTGACCTGTCCAGGGATGAACGGGTAGTGGATGACCGCCAGCACCACGGCCGAGTCATGACCGGGGATCCAGCGGCCAACGAGCAGCCCACTGTTGGCCTGGTTACAGCACTGAGGGAAGAAGATCTTCAGCACCATGTCGGTTCAGCAGCTCGGACGATCTGAGAGACATGAGAGGAGAATGACTGATATAAGGGAGACTACGGCAACATGCAAGTTCCATCTAAGACTGTTAAAGACCAGCATTTGTGATGGAAATAAACATGAGCAAATACACTTCTATGGATGCACCACTGACTCAAGTTATGACATATTAAAGGAAGTCTGCCTCATGAGCACTTACTTCAAAGTTTTACCAACCACCACTTCTTGTCATGTTCATTCCACATTTCAGTCACTTCTCATTTGCAAGTGTTAATAACCAACGACCAGGTTGAATTTGAAAGGCACTAGTTAATACATAAATATAACTAGAGACAGACTAATGATGCAGCACACTTGCTCACTTGAGCAAATGAGGATTCTTGTTTGCATTGAAATACTCAATATGTAAATAAATTGATAGACAAAAAAACAAACACACGAATACTTTAAGGATCTGCTCCTGCTTGGGGTGAAATAATTGTACTAAATAAAAAGTTACACTGCAATTTGTCTCTGTTGGAATATAAAAAGAGGCACAATAGAAGACTGCAATCAAGAGATATTCACATCAAACATTTCCTCTCCAGAAAAAGAACAATAAATAAACACAAACTTTCACTGCAGAGATAAAAGGAAATACTGGATATTATTTTGAAAATTAAGGGAAAGGTGCAAAAATGTCCAATATTCTCAAATCCTTATGACAGAGACATTTAATTAAGATTCGAAATAAAGATGACAAGATGAAAAAAACATGCTGATATCTTCCTTCTAGTTGTGAATCATAAATTATATATTTTCCATCATATGATCACTTTACCTGTGGCAACAATGACAATGACAATTTCCATTCAATGGAAAAAACAAACAAAGTACAGTGTCTCTTTTAAAAATCAAAGTCAGCGAGGAGGCCTTTGATTGGACATTGCTCTTTAAATTATTTTACTATTTTGAATGTAATGTGCAATTTCAGTAATTAGATGTCACTAAATCCTATATATAATAAGTTAAATTGGAATCTATGACACAAAGTTCAGGTTGAATTGGTTTCTAATGTGACCACATTATCATCAATAATAAGTTCTGTGAGAACTTATTATTGAACTTAGAACCTGACCAAATCTGATGAGTGGCTTATTTCATAAACAATACTCATTTAACTTGACGAATCGATTATTAGATCCTTACAGTTCTCAAATAACTTATAAAGTCATAAACTCATAAATTATAAATCTATATTTACATGTGAGAACGTGAGAAAGAGAACTGTTCAAATCGTGTGTTGAAATGGAGTCCGAACATGAAGCTGTGTATCAGGGTCAGACTCATTTGACCTTCACACATCGAGATGACGAGTGTTGTTGTGGCAACACAAAACGCTGCGGGGCAGATCACCATTGATTCCAGTGATAACAGTTAGCTTTAGTTAGCGTCGGGAAAGTAGGTTAGCTGAAAGTTAGCAGGCGGATATCTACTGTCAGAACATCCCTAAACAACTTCACCAAACTTGAACAATTTACAGTCAAAACCAGAACTCACTCTGAATCCCGAATCGTTACACGAATTTTACGAGAATATACAACGATAAACAAAGTATTCAAATTACCTTAAATGTCAATGACAGGGGCTAAACCTTCCATTCACAGTGGTGAGAACGCCGAACCTAAGAGTAACTCGCCGCCATGTTCTTTGTTGATAGTCCAGTATGAAAAGCATTCCGGTGCGAAACAAGCACTCGTGAGAGTTCCTATCTATTATTGACCTCATTGTACAGCGTGTTTTAAAATGTACAGTGTATAAATTCAGTAATGAAAAATAACAAACGTTTTCATAGGTCTACATTTTGAATACATTTCATATTCTTTATTATTATTATTATTCCCTTCACTTTAAAGGTGCAGTGTGTAAGGTTTTCTGTCATTTTTGTCGCAAATATTACAAAACAATCTCATACTGACATTTTCATGAATTTATAATCACCTAAATATTTCATTTTTTCATAACCATAAAATGAGTTCATTAATGTGTATTTACACGTGGAGAGGGTCCTCTTTACAAGGGCTGCCATGTTTTTACAGTAGGAAAAGTGGACCTAATAAACATCTATTGAGTTTTAATGACAACTACCATAGGTTCTCCTTCATGTTCAGAAGGGTGAGGGTGACGTGATGGATATAACATGCAACTTTACCCCTAGAGCTCACCAAATCTTGCACACTGCACCTTTAATTTGAGTATCTATTACACATAGGGGCCGTGTGAATAATTATCCCATTTTAATTGGTGGAATTATATTGCCTTTGAGATTTAATGACAAGTGGAGGCTACAACAGGTACTCCTCGGGTGATTAGTATTCAACTCTGTTGCAATGTTGAAACTGTCTGTACTATAAAGTGCTTTGTGGGGTCACAGTGCCACAGAACTACAGACCATTTACCATATCAACAATCTTATAGATAAGCTCAGGCAAACAGTTGCATGTTTGCATTGTAATCTCAATTTTAACAAAGCTTGACCTTGTTCAAAACAACTTCCGACAGAGTGTGACAGGATTTTTAAACATTCACCTGAATCTGAAACTTAAGCAAAGTCACAAAAGCAAATGTATGTTGTCAAATAATGGCTGGTTACTCACCGGAAAATGCTTCCTGTGTGTGTGTGTGTGTGTGTGTGTGTGTGTGTGTGTGTGTGTGTGTGTGTGTGTGTGTGTGTGTGTGTGTGTTTTAACATACTTTATTTGAGTTTATTTGTCTAATTCTTCTAATATCATTTGTCATTATACTGAAACATTATATCATAAGGTAAACACTGCATTATTGCAGTTGAATTGATTAAACATTAAATGTATTACATAAAAAGAAACAAAACATTTGACATCATTTAGTTTACATGATTCCGGTGTTTACCAGTAGGTGACGGTAATGTATCCGATGCAATGTTATGCAACCGCCAAAAAATCAGAGAGAAGAAGAAAACCCCGGAAGTAAACAAACGCGCATGGACTCCAGCGGAAAGACCCTAAGAACAGAATCTAAAAGAAAAGATGGATGAGCTGAGCGAAAAGACAGAAGTGTTGAAAGACTTCCAGAGTCTTTTCTTCTCCATGAGTCGTTTGGCTTTGTTTCCTTGGAGCGTGAGTGGAACCGAACCCTGTCCAGAAATGTGTCGGCTTGATATGCGTTTGCTCGGCGGCACTTTCGACAGAATCGAACCGAATTGAGTTTAAGACACATTAGGGACATCTTACGAATAATTCGGCACTCATTTGATGATGTGTTTCTGTGATGCAATGAAAGTAATTTACAATTCAAAAGAGTAAAGTGTGTTTAATCATCTGCTTTTAATGAGCCTTTAGTATTGTTATGAATTACGGCTCCTCCTCTGTGGAGGCTGCCATGTTGGACCACCATGTTTTTACAGTAACCCAACATGGACAAATTAACCACCTTGTGAATTTCAATAATGAACGAAGATCAATAGAGAGTAAATATGTGGGGTATGAATGCGGAACTTTACTTCTCCATGGCACTAAATCCTCCTCACTGTACCTTTATTCTAATGTTATACAATTGATTTGAATGAATTGCTTTTGATTCTTTCTGTTGCCTCAGTTTGTGGAAAAACATCTGCAGAGCCACAACTCAGAACTCATTATCGATATCTTGAAACAGGTGAGAACGTCCACACGACCACCTCCACTGATCAGAACCTCCTCGGTTCTATGGGTCACTAATGTCTCTGTGTTTGTTGTTGTTGTTGTTGTTGTTTACAGACATGTCTCCACTTCCTGTGCACAAAGTTCCCTCCGTCAGTCAGATACAGGAGGCTGTTTCTCTCCGAGCTCATCAAACAGGTCGGTGCCTCACCTGAAGACTATCCATCCATCCAACCATCTTCCCATCAGGTGGACAGCCACCATGATCTGGTTTTAGGGGTTTCTGATGGAGGTCTGATTTGAGGGTTTTGTCCTGTGCATAGACCAGGGGTGTCAAACATACGGCCCACTGGCCAAAACTGGCCAAACAGAGGGTCCAGTCCAGCCCACAAGATGATGGAGGAAAAAAGAAGTAACTGCTATTTCAAATATGTCCACTGGAGGTCGCACACTGCCGTTTAAAAATGTCTTAAGGAGGGAGAGGTTGTTCCATAAAGGGCAAGTTTACCATATTGATATTATAATCTATACTACGAAGGGAACAATTCAGAGTTATTGTCGTTTATAGGTTTTTATGCTACTTTACTGATCCCGCCAACTTTCAGTTTAAAGGTGCAGTGTGTAAGACTTCACTAATTTTGTCAAAACAATAACATACTGACAGTTTCATGAATTTATAATCACCTAAATGTACATCTTTTTTCCATTACCCTTACATGTGCCCATTAATGTATATTTACATGAGTGGGTCCTCTATATGGGGGCCGCCATGTTTTTATAGTGGCTTAAGGTGGACGTACTAAACATCTTAACATTATCGGTTCTCCTGCAGAAGGGCACAGTGATATATATAACATGCAACTTCACCTCCAGATGTCAGTAAATCATAGACACTGCACCTTTAAAAAAAGTAGCTGCTGTTTCAAATATGTCCACTGGAGGTCACACACAGCCGTTGTGTGTCTTGAGGAGGGGGGGGGGTTGTCCCTTAAAGGGCAAGTTTACCTTATTGATATTATAATCTATACTACAGTGTTTCCCCTACCATTCCATCGGCCCCCCTGGAAGATCAAGTTAATTAAATAAATGATTTTTCTATATAGCACCAGATCACAACAGCCGTCATTTAAAATCACCTTTCCTACATAGAACAGGTCTATACCTTGTTATTTTGTTAAATAAACTTAAAAACATGTTATATCTTATTTACACATCAACATGTCATTTCTGTCTCTACATGGTTGCGGTTTTGTTTCCACTCTGTTCTCCGTTACATAGCGAAGCCTCGATCCGCGCGCGCGCACACACACACACACACAGACACGATGCTCGTTCACGTGAAGACTCTCCCACCAGCGGACTGAGAGTGCGCGTCAGAAAGTAATAGTTCAGTTCTGATCATGACTGTCATTTGAAGAAACACAATGCTGTGAAACACTACTACAAAGGGAACACTTGGGAGGTTTCTATGTTATGATCCTTCTGGTCCCGCCCACCTTTAGTTTAAATTGGACTGTTTTTCCCTCCACAGCAGGACGCAGCCGGCTGCGACCCTCTAGACGAGCTGTACGATGCTCTGGCTGAGGTTCTGGGGGCTGACGACATGACCGACTGCTACAAAAGTTACATCCTGGTACAAAACACACTCACACATACACACATCATGTGTTTACCACAGTCTGTATCATGTGGTTGGTTTCTGTGCTGCAGCCCTGTGGTGACGCCGTCAGCCTCTTGGAGAACTTGGCTATGATCTCAGAGGGAACAACGGGTCTGGTGACCTGGGAGAGCGCCCTCTACCTGGCAGAGTGGGCTCTGGATCACAAGCAGGCCTTCACGGGCAGGTACGCTGCTCCAATGGAGGAGCTCAAGTCAAGGGGGTTAGCTTAGCTTAGCATAGGGAATAAACACCAGGCTGCGTCTTCCCAAAGCTGACGAACACACCTTCAAACCATTGATGAATGTTTTTTTAATTAACATGAAGATGCTGTGGAGAATCTGCAACAATTTAAAGGTGCAGTGTGCAACATCTAGGTGAAATGACTTCCTATTCTATAAGTAGATATTCAATACTAATGATATTAATGGGGTCAGGGATCATATATTTACATGTTGGTGCCCCTCCTCTTCTCTGCAGAACAGTTCTGGAGCTGGGCAGTGGCGTGGGACTGACCGGTATCACCATCTGTCGCTCGTGCAGCCCGGACAGATACATCTTCAGCGACTGTCACCCCAGCGTCCTGCACAAACTCAGAACCAACATCCAGCTCAACGGGCTGATTGAGCATCAGACCACCCCCAGGGTCAGTGTGGAGGAGCTGGACTGGACGACAGCGACTGAGGAGCAGATACGAGAGATGGGGGCTGACACGGTCATCGCTGCAGGTCAGTGTGAGAAGCATAGTGAATTACAGATGAAACAGCTATTTCAAATAATTAATACTGGATTTAAATGATTTACTTTAGTGCAGGGGCATCAAACCATTTTTCAAAAGACATGTACTTGATTTAGGTTGTTTATATATATAATTCTATATTATTTATTACATTTATTAATCCATCTTAATTAAAACCAAAACATTGTTAAGTGCTCAATATATCATCATGGAAATGACCTGGTTTCTTTAAACGTGTCCATCAGTAATTTAGTAATCAGTCATTTTGGATGTTGGGGCTTCACACAAAATTAGGACGATGAGGTAAAGTAAATATGATTTTTTTTTTGTAAGCGTTATTTTCATATATAAAGTTTACCTTAAAAGTAAGGAAGTCAATATCAAATATTATCTTTTTGTGTGCTGTAGTAGCAGGTTTGAAAAATGGGGTTTAAAGAAGTCAAGGAATCCATGTTGTAAACAATAATGATAATTGTGAACCTGTTTAGGTTAAAGGTGCAGTATGTTCCATTTTGGTCATTTTTGTCGCTTCTAAAATTATTAGAGAATAATTACATTACATTTTCATAAATTTCTAATCCTGTCAGTTTTTTTTTTCCAATACCCTTGAATGAGCCCTTTCATGTATATTTACATGAAGAGCACATCCTCTCTATGGGGGCTGCCATGTTTTTACAGTTGTAGAAATGGACATACTAACATCTTTTGAGATTTAATTACAACTGAAGTCGACCACAGGTTCTCCTGCATGTTCTGAAGGGTGAGGGTGAAGTGATGGATACAACATGCAACTTCACCTCTAGATTTCACCAGATCTTACACTCTGCACCTTTAAATTCCTGTGTACCAGATGTGGTGTACGACCCTGACGTCATAGAGACTCTGGTGACGCTGTTGTCCAACATCCTGAGATGGTCCTCTCATCCTGAGATCTTCGTCTGCTCCACCATCAGAAACCGCAACACCTACAGCAACTTCAAGCAGCAGCTCGGTGAGACAGAGAGTGAGATGGTGATGTCTGATTCATCTCACTTCATATCATAACTGAACTTGTTTTGTTTAAAGGTGCAGTGTGTACGATTTTGTGACATCTAGTGGTGAAGTTGCATGTTGTACCCATCACCTCACTCTTCTTATCACGCAGAAGAACCTATGGTAATCTGGTAGTTGTCATTAAAATTCTAAAGATGTTTAGTACGTCAACTCTGGGCCATTGTAAAAACATGGCGGCCTGTTTGGCATGGCATGTATAGATAGAAGTGACAAACATTGACCAAAATCTTACACACTGCACCTTTAATTCTAACAGAAATCGCAGGAATCAACCATCAGGTGATCACTGGACCCGTCAGCCACGTGTTCCAGTACAACAGACTTGCATCTATAGAAATGATCAAACTGCAACAAATGGAGAAACTTTAGCACAATAAAGATTTTATTTACAAAAGTATATGAAGATGTTCTGTCATACATTCATGGAATTCCGCGTGTTGGTCCTTCTAAAGAAAAGCAAACCTATCTGGGAGCAGTGATGAGGGGCAGAACTGTCTGGTCCCAGTTGTCATCCCAGCGCTGCCCCCTGCTGGAGCGGAGGTTCCTCCTGAATGAACCCAGTCGGCTTGATGAACTGTGGAAGTCTGAGAAGAGAGACTGAACACACACACAAACACACATTTAAAGGTGCAGTGTGTAAGGTTTTGGTAATTTTTATCACTTAAAAACTAAAACATATTACAAAACAATTACATACTGACATTTTCATGAATTCATAATCACCTAGATTATTGTTTTCCATTACCCTTAAATGAGCCCATTATCATGAAGAGTGGGTTCTCTCTACGGGGGCTGCCATGTTTTGCCTCCTGATATAGGAACTATTATTAAAGGTGCAGTGTGTACGATTTTGGTCTGTTTGTCAAAATATTACAAAACAATTCCATACTGACATTTTCCATGAATTTTCCCCCATGACCCTTAAATGAGCCCTTTAATGTAGTATATTTACATGAGGAACAGGTCCTCTCTACGGGGACCGTCGTGTTTTTACAGGAGTAAAAGTGGACGTACTATAAATGAACCAGAGCTTCTCCTTCATGTTCAGAAGGGGGTGAGGTGAGGTGATGGATACAACATGCAACTCCACCAAATCTTACACACTGTACCTTTAAAAGAAGCTCATTTAACAAGTGAACATTTTGTTGTTCAGATTTAAAAGTTGAGAAAAATATACATTTCTCACCTTGAGCTGCTCGGCGAGATCCTGAGAGTCTTTGAAGATAAGTCCGTTCTCCTCATGTTTCACCAGCTCATGTAAACTGAGGAGAACAGCTGAGTTACAGATGAATTCAAATAGAAACTACTGGGTGTTTAAGGCGTGGCTGTGTGTGGCTGCACCTGAGTCAGGTGAGCTCACACTGTCTGTGTGAGGTGGGAGGGGCTCACCAGTGGAAGTGGATGGCGCAGACGGGCAGACAGCAGCCAAACATGTCCACCACCTTCATGGGCAGATCCAGACCACTGGACGACTTGTGGAGACACACACCCAGGTCAGCTGAACCTGGAATATGGAAACAGTGACATCATATCAGGGCTCTCCCTAGAGAATGGAATAAGGGCGCCGCGCCATTGCACCAAAGGTAGCAGGAGCGGCCGCCAGCTCAGAGGAGGAGGACACAAAGGGATGAAGCCACAGGGTGCTGGCGCGCGGACCCAGGAACCTGAGCTGCCGCCTCGGCCACACAAACAGACACACGCACATATCTTACTCCTCCACGCCCTCTTCAAATTTCTGACCAATCACATGATAGTTCATAGAGACCATATGAGAAAAAAGTTCTGCCCGGATCATGTTGCAAGAACGAGCTGCGAGAACTCCCAATCCAGGGCTGCAAGAACAAAATGATCACTTCTTGCGAAGTATGTAATGGCCTTTATGCAGCGGCTCAATCTGTGCGCAACCCCCTCCCCCCCAACAAACCCCATCCTACTCCAAATTTCTGGGAAGAGCCCTGCAGATACAATATATACAGTAACTTGACTCCATAAGCATATAGTCAATCACCTTCAAGATGGCTGCTTGAAGGGTGGCTGTGACGAATCTGTCTCTGAACGCTGTGGTACTTGATAGGTGTACCAGTGTTTTTATTCTTTATTTAGCTCACCATACACACTCTGACTGGATACTCTTCACAGACCATTAACAGGCAGAACCCCGCACCAGGCGATTAGTGATGAAACTGGTTGGCCCGCAATTGTCATCACACATCGTCTCTTCAACCCCAGTACCGAGGATATAACAACGATGGACTGAAATCACAACAAAAAGTAAGAGCATACCGACTCAAGATACAGGATCCGATTAGAGAATAGATTTGCTCCACTTCTACAAGCTCCTGACTTCGAAAAAGAAAGCTCACCGAGCAGCACCAAAGAAAGGTGTGAGACCAAATCATCTAACAAAAGGCAGAAGAAAGAGCTAACTGCTAGGCCTCAAGTGCTGATAGAGGGTGGCAGAGCAATGAGTGAGTTACAACGCCTTAGCAGCAAGAAAAACACCACAGTACTTCCCCTAACCCTTTAACAAAGACACATTCTTTGTTAAAACAGCTGAAATCCCAAAGTTCAGTGTCTGAATCCTGAGATGTTTATCAGTGGACCTCAGAGATTCAGCAGGCTGATGCTGCTGAACAGACGGCTCAAAGATAAATGTGCAGCTTGGACAGTGAACTTCAATGAAAATGTAGACATTTTTTGGGAATGCAGGCACCTTTTTATGGCAGACGGTTTTTGCCTTAATAAGTCAGGAGTGCAGCTGCTGAGCTCCAACACATTTTATTTTGTAAATCAGACACCAGCAGCCCCTCCCAAGGACAAGAGGCGAGACAATTTACAGCACGAGTTAAGAGGAGAAGAGCTGCAGCTGCCTGAAGCAAGGACTGACCATGGACCCTGGAACCTGGAAGAGGCTTTAACGTCATCATCCTCTCTCCAAAAGAGGAGTCTCCACAGCTCCAACAGGAGATCCTCAACTTTCACCCCAGCAGCTCCCACCTAACTTTTCATCCAGTCTGGACTCCCCACTCAGTTCGGACAACCCACTCCTGGATTTCCCTGACAGGATGAAGAATCTGTATTGGAGTTCAACTTACACCAAGTCCCATCCAACACCTCCCACTCTAACACGGCTGAAACAACCATCAACCAAAGGTCGCAGAGGCCCCTCTCCACCTGGACATCGTCCATTGTATGAGTCAGACTGATTTGTGCTGGGTCCAGGCTGTGATACAATTATCAGTGATATTTTCCACCAGGAGAAGTCAGGGCCCTATGGATGTCAGGTTATTTTCTCAATACCGGTGATGACAGGTAACAGAAAAGCAGTTAAACTGCTTAAACATCGTTTGAGTTTTAATAACAACTGAAGTCTACCATAGGTTCTCCTGCAGAAGGGTGAGGTGATGGATACAAGCTGCAAATTAACCTCTAGATGTCACCAAACACACTGCACCGTTTCCTTATCCGACATACTTATCAGATGATTGTGTGTGTGTGTGTGATTTCAGTCTTACCTAATAACACAGGATAGTCCTCTGCCTCCAGCCAGGGGGTGCAGATCTCCACATGCTCCAGATCCAGGGAGTCTATCAGCTTCTTGTAATGTTCTTTCTGAGGCCCTTTTCCTGAAAACACACACACACACACACACACACACACATAAATACAACAAAATAATTCAGATATCATTGACAAACCATATAGCATATATAGAGCAGCTCACCTGTGATGACACAGACTAAAGATGGTAACAAAACTCCTTCTTTAATGAAACACTCATACTCTGTGAAGAAGATACGATAACAGAGTTATAATGAAACACCTTGTAATGGGATTCAAGCTTCATGTCAGAGTCAGACATGACACCAGACGTACTGTACCTTTAAGAGCCTCCAGCAGGATGGAGAAATCCTCATCCTCTGGAAACACAAATGATATATTATTAAAATTGTTCAGCAAAAAAATAAATGAATAAATAAATAAAAATAATAATGATAAGAAATAAAATAGTTCAGTAACAGTTAGTTTGTGTCATACTATATAGATAAGTGTAGTATTAAGTGATTCACCAATGACTGACAAGCAATAATAAGACATAATTAATAATAAAGGAGCTGACAATGAAATAATGATTATGGGGTTGGGTGTAGCTCAGTGGTGGAGCATGTGCCTTGAATGCAAGAGGTCATGGGTTCAATTCCCAGCATCTCCATCCATCCTAAGATGTATGTTGGATAATTAAATCATTGAATAAAAAGCAAAGTAAAAACAAAGATGGCTGAAACATCTCTACTTCCCCCATTCTTCAAAAATGATGTCAAAGTATCATATTGCCACATTATGTTAATCACCTCACGAGAAAAACAAATCATTGACCAACCAAATATGAAATAATAATAATAATGAAATTAAAAAAATAAATGAAACAAAAATAAAAACAAACAACTTCAATTGTTGAAGTATGTAGATTATGGCATGGTCATTGTAGTATTACTGCATTGGAGGAGGTTGGTGGTTTGATCCCAGTCCTACAAATTCCGCTCACACTGTAGTGTCCTTGAGCAGGACACTGGCATATTACATGTTGTGGTCCTGACCCAAGAGGTGATGTAAATAATCATGATTGCAATCAAATATATAAAATATAAACATTACAATAGTGGTGAAATAGTGTTTTCTCTTGTATTTTGTTATGGACTAAGGTCTACTGAAAAAAATTAAATGAGCACCTACACAACATAAGACGCTCAGCATTCTAGTATGACACGTGTCACATCATCCATCTTTATTTACAGTTAAAGGTTCAGATAAAAATAATTATAATGATAAGAGAATAAAAGTTAGTTTTTCATTAGAATTAATGAAAATAGATTAAATTAAGAACAAAATTACAATAAAGTGAGAAACCAAAGGGAAGAAATGTTGATCATGAGTCTGGCTAAAGAGGCAGGACACAAGTTTATGTTTAAGGATGACATCATCACTTTCAGCTGTTCTACCTGTTCTAATTATATTCATTTTAAGCTGCATGGGTGCTGTACATTTTATGTCTTTTTTGTACTTTGGATTGGATTGTTTATGAGTTAAGTTTCTAACCGTGACCCCTCACCAGTCCAGCTGGTGCTGCTGACCAGCAGCGCCGGGCGCTCCCTCCTCAAGGTCACCGTGTGGTCGGAGAGGTCACAGACTGTGAAGATCGTGCTCTCTGTGTCCACCTCCTCCTCTGACCTGAAAACACACAACAGGTCAATCAGCATGTTTTCTGGTGCACACACAGGACATGTGACAGAGCTGTTGAACCACTGACCCACAATGGAACTGTGGATACGTGTGGGCCAGTCTCATGAAGAGCTCATGCTGCAGCTTCACCGAAGTCTCTCTGAAGATGGAGGCGGGGCGGTCGTACAGAGTCGTCGCCCTGCAACGGACAGTCACACTTTTATTTAACAAATACATTTCTTATTGTTTCCTATTGACATTGCTTCATTTCTTATTATAATTAGTCTTTTCCTTACAACGCACTTTTTTGGAGGCCTGAACATATACGAAAACTCACGATTTTGGAATGTGCATAGAAAGTAGTGGCCAATTGGATCGGGGGACAGTCCAAAGTCAGCCCCCAGCACTGCATAATATTGACATGTATGAAATTTGGTACACATATGTATTGCCCTGAGACACAAAAAAAGTCGGCCATTTTGGATCAAAGTGTCATTTTTGCCCGTTTTTGGACAATGGAATTTAACTTGTTCTTGTCTAAAATCTAAATCGTATATGTCAAGTGCCTCAAGATAATACTTGGCTCTGCGTAAATAAAATAAATAGTTTTATTTCGCTAATTTATCCAATTATTGCTCTCTATTTTCATTTATGAACAGGCCTGAGCTGTTAAAGGCGCAGTGTGTACAATTTTGGCCAATCTGTGACACTATATCTGAAGAAATATAATTACAAAACAATTATATAAGACAATTTTATGAATTTAATGTCATCTCAGTGTCTGACTTTTTACATTATGCTGAAATGAGTCCTTTAATTTATATTTACATCAGGAGTGGGTCCTCCCTATGGGGGCAGCTATGTTTGGTTTTCAATAGCCTAGAGTGGACATACTAAGCATCTTTTGAGCTTGAATGGCAACCCGGGGCTCCCATAGGATCTCCTGCATGATCAGATAGGATCCAGCATGCAACATCACCTGTAGATGTCACTAAATCGTACACACTGCACCTTTAACAGTCATTACATGGTGCATTAAGAACAAAGTCAATCATACTTGATGCCCCAGTTTCTCTGCAGGTCGTCCTTCATGGCATCAGTGACACAGAGGTTGTGTTTGGCCAGGGGCCCGAAGAAGTGCTCGTACCTGAGAGATGACAGATAACAGATTTGGATATTGACACCAACGTCTGAACCACATCCTGTGGCGGCACTGACCACTTTGCCAGTCGAACCAGCGGGTGACTCCGTCCATGACTCAGGGCCATGATGGTGAAGCCATAGTTGTGCCAGTCGATGATTAAGCTGCTGCCACGCAGGATACACACCAACCAGGCAACCGCGATGCTGGGCAGACCAGGGGGGTTCTGGGAGACAAGCAGAATAACAGGGAAGGAAACTGACAAAAAGGAAAACTTTCATACTGATAAAGGCAAAATATACTGCAATATATAACTAATTCAAATCACACTGTACAACATTTGCACCTTGAAAAAGGATCTTGAACGTATAGGGTTTGAAAAATCACTGACTAAGAGTAGACATATACAAAGTATGTTTCCTCTCACAAATATTGAAAATGTTCTCAAATGTGAGAGACACAAGTATAAACTAGAACAAGTTCATTCAATTCCACTGTGTACAAAAACATACAAAAGTGAGACTTTGTTCCAAAATGGCTGACTTCCTGTTTGGTTTAGAGGTACTCTCCAAGAGGATTTTTTTCTTGTCTCAGGGTGATATGTATGTGTACCACATTTTATGCATGTCAATATTATGCAGTGCCGGGGGCTGATGGTTCTGAAAGCTGGGAGTTACGGGTAATATCCTCTGTTCACTTGAGATTAAGCTCAGTTAGTCTGAGCTGCAATCAATTCATAAATGACCATGTTTTGCAGCAGAAGGCGCTATTGCTCAGTAGAAGTTCCATGGTGGTGCTTTTAAAGTGAAATGATGATGAGAAGAAAAGAGCTTGAATTAAATACTGTTTATTATCTATTGACTTATTCAATAGATGTTCATAAATGTTCAAAAATGTAGAAAATAACAAAAACATGCACAAAATATAACTAATTTATATTTGGATTTAGACTATTTTACAAAGCTATTTTACATGAGTATGCTACTAATTATTTTTAATGATCTCATAAAATATAAAATATACAGGTAAGAGCCTTCTCTTATTAAGTTCCCGTGATGACATCACAAACCTGCAGGAGAATATAAGACTGACGCTCCATCCTCAGCAGCACAGAGAGAAGCTGCAGACACTGAACCATCACCTTTGTCACATACCTAAGAAACTTTGGACCTGCTGAAAAATAAAGGAACGATACAGAAGAATAGGTCTACTTAAATATTATTAAAAAAACTCAATGTATGCAGATGTGGAATCAGTTACCTTTAACACCTTTCACTTCCGCTATGGGAAAAATCTTTATTTTATCTTCTCTCAGGACATCCTGATGAGGTTTGGAGTCTGGAACAGAACGATCAAAGACAACATCTGTAGATCGCGTGGTTCCACTCATGAGGGATGTTTTACTTCTTTCTTAGATTACCATTTTATTTTTGATAGAAAAACAAATACAGGGCTGCTTTCTCATTTTTTTTAACTTAAACAAAGAGAAGGGGACACATTAGTCTTAAAAATGAAATTTGAAACAAAAATTAAGGGAAAAAATAAAATGAATACATAGGACAAAAAACCTTTTTTTCAAATCCCATTTAAGAATTAACAGTAAAATATAAAGCCTCAACTATGTTTTTTGGGTCAAATAGGAGTCTTAATCTGTGGCTTTATTTATTTGAATTAATCTACATCAAGCTTTTGGCAGCTTCAACCAAAATATGTTTATGTATGTGCAGTATGTAAATATAATCAAATATATTATCCAGATTCATACTTGTTGAAGTTATCTCACATCAGAGATGTAATTAGTAAGATTTAGGTGGTGTGATTAACATTTTAACTGGCATAACTGACATGATATAAACATAAAGGTGCTTTAATGAGTAGATAATCAGCTGAGTATTATTTTTAATTGACATTAAAGGTGTAGTGTGTAAGATTTGGTGACATCTAGAGGGGAAGTTGCATGTTGTATCCATCACCTCACCCTCACCCTTCCTCATTAAAACTCAGTAGCTGTTTATTTAGTATGTACACTCTGGGCTGCTGTAAAAACATGGCCACCCCATACTGCATTTTAATATGTATTACTTATATCACTTTTGCTCTTTACATTGTAGCTGCTACGAGAGATGCTGCCAAACTGAGTTTTGTTGTTTGCGTGCAATGACAACAAAGCTTCTTACCATATGTAAATATACATTAATGGACTCATTAAGGGTAATAGGGGAAAAGAAAACATTAAAATTCATGGAAACGTCAGTATGGAATTGTTTTGTAATATTTTTTTAGAAGTGACAAAAATTACCAAAATCGTACACACTGCACCTTTACTTGTAGTTCCTTCAGGAGGCACTTCATGTAATGTGTGTGTGTGTGTGTGTGTGTGTGTTGTAGACTCACCTACAAACCCCACAAACGTCACATCATACCCATGCTTGCTCAGGGATAGAGAGTGATACTGCATCCGAGGGCTGCGACCGACGTCCCCCAACACCAGCACGCACACCCGCCGCTCGGTCCCCGTGTCCTGCTGCCGCAAACCCCACAACCACAGCACCAGCAGCTTCACCACCACCGTGACACACACGACCGGTGGGGACAGAGTCACTCCAGAGACACAAAACAAGGCAAACAGGGCAGCAAACACCGCTAAGACGGCCAGGCAGCCTGAACTAGAGCAGGGCGACGCCATGTTTGTTTGTGATCCGTGCTGACGTGTCTCCGGGGGAAAGGGGGAGGGGCTTCAGGTTAAAGGGACCGCACCACTGAAGATGTGTGAGCTCTGGTCTAAAAATAGTAAAATGGATCATAGGTGAGAAAACTAAATCAGATCAAAGACAGATTTGATGGAGACGTTAAGAGAAGAAAGAAGCATCAATGAATTGGAATACAATGACGTCATAATTTTTTGCACAATGCACTTGGTTCATAACAGAAGTTACGCATAAATTGTGCAAAATAATGATGAACTTTGCTATAAGTTTTGCACCTATAGCAAAAAAGTAAAAACAAAAAAGATGTTTCTATCATTTACACAATGACAATATGTAAAGAGACCTGTTCTTGCATTCAACTGAGTTTTGTATTTCCATTGTTTGATGGTTGGAGCTGAGCTCATTTATATTAAAGATACAGGCAGAATAGGATAAAAAAGAAACAATAACAATAGACAAACAACAAACATCAGCAATGAGGCGCTGCACTGTGAAGCCACAGTGAGGATAGATACAACATACCACTAGATGTCACCAAATCGTACACACTGTATCTTTAAGTGCAAATTGTGAGAAGTTCTGGGCTAAATATCTGATTTGATGCATTGTCAGAAAAAAAGTTTTTGAATTCATCTTAAATGTGGAACTCGTGATAACAACCCCTCTGACGTCACAGGCCATCCCTTAAAGTCCCCTCTCTCCTTCTCTCTCCCTCTGCCCCGAAGCTTCAGACAAGAATCATCCGAGTAAGAGGACACATCATGCGGGCAGCCAGGCTCCAGGCTCCCGCCCCGGCGCTGCTGCTCCTGTTGGCCGCAGTGCGGTGGACTCAGGCGGAAGTGATCGATGATATCCTGGGCAGCCTGTCCAGAGGAGCCGCCTTCCTGGAGCGACAGCACGAGCACATCAACCTGGACGGGGTGGTCGGATTCCTCATGCTGCAGGGTAGGTGTGTTCCTCCAGCTGCAGGGAACATCTGCAGAACCCACTGCGTGTCCAATCCACTCGGAGTGGGACAGCCAGGGACAGACTGGACATCTGCTGGGACCACAGAGGACACATTATCACCAGCAATTATAAGATGTGAAAGCCACCATTCACTTATCTGAAGGTCATGTTTATTAGGCCTAATTCTGTTAGATTACATTAAAGGTGCAGTGTGTAAAATTGCATTCATTTTTGTCATTTCTAAAAATATTTCAAAACAATTACATTTGGACATTTTAATCTATTTATAATCACCTAAATCTTTTATTTTTTCCCCATTACCACTTTTGCCCTTCAATGTATATTTACATGAGGAGCGGGTCCTCTCTACAGGGGCCGCCATGTTTTTACTGTAGTTCAGAGTGGACGTACTAAACTGAAAACTACCATAGGTTCTCCTACATGCTCAGCTTCACCACTAGATGTCATCACATCTTACACACTGCACCTTTAATGTCATAACAGTGTTTATTCATTTATTGGAGCCAATCTGAGTCCATCAGTGGTCCTAAGAAGGGGTGGAGATGGGGGGGGGG
>JAFBJT010110134.1:56272-73271 GCA_016785325.1 Chascanopsetta lugubris | reverse complement strand
AGGGAGATGATGAGGAACAGTATCTCTTTCTCAGCTGCAGTGATCCAGTACACAGGGACAATTGCCCCATGTGACATTAGTATATCATGCATGATCACATTCCTTATGGCATGAGAAAAAAAGTGACAGAGTAAGAAAGTGGACCAGAGTTAATTTGACGCCTAAGTGGTGATAACGGAATCATGTCACAGCATTGAATAAAATCCACCCGTGTACTTTATAGCAAATCATCCACACGACTTTTACGGAGCACACTTAGAACATACTAAACAGGACCAGTGAGACATCATGTCTGAAAGTTAGATGAAAACATGTCCGTGCCTTTCATCCACCGTCGTCCTTCTATTCAGTCGGCTTCAGTCAGTCAGCTCAGCAGACATGGAGTCCATCTCTCTGAGGAGGAAGGTGGGCGGTGTGCGCCAGGAGAACGCCTGCCTGTCCATGCAGGATGAACAGCTCATCAATGACCTTGATGCTCTGCAGAATGAGCTGACCACCTCCAGATCTCAGGTATGATGTCATCCCCACACAGCAGTTGTAGATGAATAAATGTGCTGCATCCCTCAACCACTGTATCTTCCTCTTTATGAATATATGTGAGTCTGAATGAGAGCCACGGGAAATTGACATGCTTTGTTGCCACACTGAAAGATTGATCAACTGTGTCGTCATTAATGAAAGAATAACACGTATTGAAATCATATGTAACGTGAACAGAAAACAACATGCTGTTTGTTCTTTCTTTATAGTTCCACCCCCGAGGCCCTAGGGCCAGTGTTGAAAGCAGTGTGGCAGTCATGAGTCTGCAGCTTCGTCAGCTTCAAGCAGAGTTGGAGGCACAAGCCAAACAACTGAAGTAACCATATGACCCAAACATATAAATCTTTCTTTGTCACTGTTTATGTAATAGTGAAGTGACAGTTTTACGTTTGATTGCTGAAGATATTTGTGAGTGTGTGCTTGGGGGTATGGGGAGTTATGTATGATTTTGCTCAGGCTCCTGGCTTCTAGTCTTCCCGGGTCATTTAAAGACTAACACCCAAATCTCTTGAGCCCAACCTAATTCTAATTGCAATTTTCTGTTATCTGTGTGTCACAGGGCTGCACAGCTGAGTGCCGAGTGCAGCCAGGAAGCAGCAGCACACAATGAAATTGTAGTGGCATCTCTCAGCGAGGAGCTGAGTTCTCTCAGAGAAGAACTGGATAACAAGACAGCCCTGGCAAAACGGTGATCAATTTATCTGAGCTCAGCTTCTTTACACACAATTACAGTAAACATAATCGATACGTGGGTGCTGACCAATGATATCACATAATATGAGCCATCATGTTACATCATGTTTTTCTTCAAGGTGCAGTGTGTAACATTTTGGTGAAATTATTTTCATGTATTTTGGCAAAAAAAAGAATTCATCATGATAATAATGTCGAAATTTGTGTGTTTTCCAACACGATAAGATTATGATTTAACAGTATGCTCTACTTCATCTCCCACAGAGCTGAGCAGCAAAGGAACCAAGCACTTGCTAATGCAGAGAAACTCAAAGAGGCTTTCAAAGATTACAAAGCCACAATATCAATCAAACTCAAGAGGGTACAGTAATTACTACTTTTCAAAGAATGTTTCTTTGATTTTCATTATTTGTCACATTTTGATCAAAACAATGTGCTTTGAAGGCGATGGAGAGTGAGAGCCAACTCAAAGAGAGTCTTATGGAGTGTGACAGAGAGAAAGAAGAGGTGGAGATGAAGTGCAGTGCTCTGCAGAGAGAGAGGGCAGAGCTGAGTCAAACCATCAGGTACACATGGGACCCCGGTAATGTTATATATACCTGTCAGGTCCAAACTCAAAGTTTGGAAAAGGGCCGGCAGTGAAAGAACAAGGCAGAGACAACTGTTTGATTTCTGGCGCTGCAGCGGGGAGAAAGGGAGGAAGAGGAGGAGGAGACAGGGCAGAAGACAGAGATAACAACACAGGGTGTTCTGAGAAATGCACACACACACGAACATACTGTTAAGCAACTTCACAATACCGTTTCTTCACTGATACAAACGAAATACATGTATTGATGTGCTCCGTGTTTAACTCACAGTGAGCTGAAGGAGGAGGTGAGGGAGGCGAAGAGTGTTGCCGCCGAGCGCTCGCATATCCAGACTCAGCTGGAGGAGGCCAGGCGACGAGCGGCGCTTCTGGAACGTCAGCTGGAGGAGTGGGCAGCACAGTGCAGGGAGGTGGCCTCTCTGCGCAGGGAGCTGGAGGAGCTGCGGACTCAGAACCAGAGCCAAGAGCAGAGGGTGGCTCAGAGCCACAGAGAGGCTCAGCAGAGTCAGGCAGAACTGTCCAGTCTGGAGGCTGCGCTGTCGCTGCTACACCTACGAGAGGTGGAGAGCTGTAGATACCACGAGAGCCCAAGAGATTTGTGCTCTCATGTCTCATTATTTTTCTCAAATCCACCTTTGTTGTTGTTGTTGTTGTTGTTATTTGTTAAACTGTTTGTTTCTCCAAACGTGGTTGAGTCCCCAACTTATTGTCACTGTAACTTCAGGGTGCGTTGGGGACACTTTGTTCTAAACCCTGCATGTTGCCACCAGTGGACTATTCAGGAAATGCCCACCTGATGAAGCTAAAGCCAGGTAACATTTATTTTCTGTCATAGCGCTATAAAGAACAACATCTTTTCAATTTTGTAGCAAACCAGCATTTATTTGCTCCCTGGTTTACTATTTGATATGATTTTAAACTTTCTTTGTATTTTTAGTCTCCCCTCACAATTTTTTTTTTGTTTTTCACGTTTTTGTTTTGATTTTACTTTTTTCTTCTATTTTTTTTTTTAGAGAATCATTTGATTTTGATTTTTGGCAAATCCTTGATACGTCATCTCTGCAGGTGAGGGTTACCAGCAGCTGGTGCGGGTGCTGCAGTGTTCAGAGGCTGAGCGAAGTAAACAGAGCAGCCTGCTGCAGCGGCTTCAGGAGCATTTCAGCAGAGCCCAGGAGGAGATCGCCACCCTGCAGAGCACCATGGCTCAGAGAGCCGCCCACTACCAGAGCTTCCACACAGAGCTGCTGGACAAAGTCAGCCAGGCCACCAGCACTGAGACAGAGGTCACTTTTTCTACCTTTTACCAAAGTTTAGTGATGGAATCATCAGTTCACACAGGTTGTTGCTGACGATCTCTTTCCTGATCCTAGCTAAAGAGAAAAAATGCACGCGTGGCTGCACTTGAGAAACAGTTGCAGGAGAAAACTTCAGCCTACAGTCAAGCTGCTCTCAAAAACACTGAGCTGGAAAATCAGCTACAGGTAGAACACACACACACACACACACACACACACAAAGCTGCACCTGACATGCACTGAGCTCTGAACATTCCCCCAAAATGATCATGTGAGAACTTTACCGGCAAGTTCCCTTTACACCTGTCTCTGTCTGAACACAGGAGAAGTCCAGCACTGTTCAGCATTACCAGTCTCTGCTCTCCAAAAAGCAAAGAGACTATCAACAGTCATTGGACAAATGTAAAAGTTCACACGCTCAACAATGCACGGAGCAGCAGCACAAACTAGAAATGGTGATTCACACTTTTTACCACCGCACCTCCATGTTCACTCTTGAGCTCAAATTGTGACGCTGATTGAATGTGCACCCTGATAGACTGTGTACTCTATAACCCTATTTTTAATACAGTAAAGTTTGTTCCAACGTGTATTTTTATCTTTATGTAATTGCCCCCCCCCCTGCAGTTAAAGTTATCTGTAGAAGAGGCTCGGTCTCGGCTGTCAGAGACGGAGCAGCAGCTTTGTTTATGCCAGAGGGAGCGAGACGAAGCTCAGAGAGCGGCTCTGTTGCTTCAGACCTCTGTGGAGCAGCTTACACAAGTAATGACACCTCCTATATACAAGTTCGACTGTTCGCCCACTCACTGGGTTCAGTATATTTAGGTATATACAGTGTGTATGCATATATTTGCAGGAGAAGCAGGCTGAAGTCAGACACAGTGAAGAGTTGCTGCAGAGTTTTGAAGAGCAGGCAGCACAGTCCACTGAAAAGGTTTGTACAAAGAATGTACTGCTCTAGACAAACATTAACATAAGCTCGTTTTACACCGTACAAAATCATATCAAACTATCCGTGACCTGTGTGCGCACCTCAGGTGCGTGAGCTCCAGTCGTCTCTGTCTGCATGTCAAGAGGAGCTCGCCTCACACCTGCAGCAGATGGCCGACGTAAAGACGAGCTATGAGAAAGAGCTGCGAAAAGGCAAAGATAAGGTACTGTGCTACACTGCATAAGAAAAAAAGAAATAATTCTGTTTCGGATGTGTCTGACATTCTCCCCTGCTCTTTCGTCTTCAGGTGTCAGCGCTGCAGGAGCAGCTCCACAGCACCAGCCTGGTGTGCCAGAGATCAAGTGAGCAGAGCCTGCAGCTGCAGATTTCTCTGCAGCAGCAGCAGACCATGTTAACCGACAGCACCACCCGCATCTCTGACCTGGAGGAGAGCCAGTGCCAGCTGCAGGGACAGGTAGGACTCATTGGATTACACAGAGACGTGGAAATGCCTGTCTTCGCACATGTTGGTGTCCTTTCAGTACCTTGCTCTGTTTGTTTGTTGCTTTGTTTGCTTGTAAGAGAGATCACGCAAAACAGCAGAGAGGACTTCCATGACATTTTATGGAAGGTTGTGCGATGAGCGAGGGAAGAAGTCATTCATACACCCCCATTAAAAAAAAACCAGGCATCTCCCCAAGTGTAATTACAGAAGTGTTGGGTCCTGGTGGAGGTGGAGCGCTACATGTTTCTTCAACCTGAGCCTTTATTCTGAAAAATCCGTGTGTATTGACCATTGTATAGATTTACTATTGATTTGAGTGAATGATGAGAAAAAAGGGACACGATACAGCGCGATAAGGGGAGTGATACCCGAATTGACCTCTCGACTGTGTCTGAGCTCCAGGGGAGTTACCTGCTTCTCTTGGTAAATGCTGCAGTTGTTGTAGAGAGAGATGTTTTCCTCTGTGGTCTCAGCTTCTGTCTCTGGTGATCACAACATGAAAGGTGGAGCAGCTGTGTAGAAGGAATAAATGCATCAGACTAATTGTTGGTTGGGTCAGATTTCGAATTCCTGGGCAAAGATCCACCCACGTTTTGCGGAAATCTTCTTTTAGTAGTTCATTTATTATTTGTTTGTTCCAAAATAACTTGTTTTGGGCATGGGTTTTGAAGATGAGAGAATGGTTCCTTGTGATTCTGCTCCATGTTGACACGACTCGTATTAGTTTGCACATGCATGCTCCTTGATACTGTGATCTGATGGACTCGACTGAGTGACTTGGGGGGACACTGAAGCGCACTGAGCTCATTGTCGTGACGATGAGCCGTGGCCGTGAAGAGATGCTCGCGCTCAGCAGCGGTTGTCTGCCATTCAGATGATGATTGATTCGAGGCCTCGCACATTTGACACAAGGCTCATTTTGTCCATAGATTCATGTCGTTGATACTTCAATCTTTTACTTGACCATCTGTAGCGTGGAGAGACATGTGAATGAATTAGGCCCAGGCTGTGTTATTCAGTCCTCAGATGCAAAGCGTCAACAAATAAATGTTTTTTATTTTAACTGTGGGAAATGATCACGTCTCACTTTTGCATTTTAATCTGATTCATCTACGAATACCCAGATGAACATCAGGATAGTAATTTGCTGAAGGGCGATCTGAGCTGATTTTCTGCCGCTGCTGTTCATCCACCTCAATATTTTGCTGCTTTCATCACAATCGTACTGAGGCGGTTGTCTGAGTTACCTCTGCTTCAAGGTGTCTCCATTCACCTCGCCTCCACTCACCAGGTGGTTCTTGCGTCTCTCTCATACTAAGCTCTGTTGTACGTATAAATCCCAAGGAAATACGTAACATCATTATCATCAAACTCTGTTGCTACACTGAACCACCGTCACAAAGTTGCCATTCATCTGCATAACTCTTTGAAGGGAGCAGTTTCCAGCTTGTGATCACATTTGGAGTTGAGAGCATTTTCAATACTGGTTGTACTTCCTGACCCCACAACAAGCTGAGTACAATGAACCTCATTCAGCAAGAGTTTAACAGAGCTGCCTGGGGACAGTCAAGTGGAGCCTCTCACTTGAAATGATTTGGCAAATAAGATGAGAACAATTGTCCCCACAAGTGCCAAGTGTGTTAGATCTACTCTGCAAAACATACCCTCTCTCACATGTGGGTTTATGCTGTGAACTCACCTCAACCTGCAGTCCTGTCTCTCTGTGGGAAAACATTGGGTCCTGTGTGTGTGTGTGTGTGTGTGTGTGTATGTGTTGTAGGTGTCCAGTCTGGAGCAACAGCTGGAGCGAGCACGGGCATCTCTGCAGGAGGAGGTGAGGTCCAGAGAGCTGGATGCTCAGCAGAGAGAGAAGGACCTGCAGGAGAAGAACACACAGCTGTCTGAGTCTGTCACGTAAGATCACTCGCACACACACACACACACACACACACCCACACACACAGCAAACCAATTTAAACCCTGAGCTAAAGGAGAGAAAGAAAATCAGAGGTGATAAAAATGGTCTGTGACGCAGAACGATGAAGTCAGTCATTTTTGTGATTTTCATTCAGAGCAGAAACAACGTCACGAACAGTGCCTCCTCACATTCTGCATCACTCATTTCTTTTTGCTCAATTTGATCCTGTCCCAAACTTGTAGTATGTAATGCGGTAATCTACTATTTACTGTGGTATCTTTTTTTAACACAGGCTGTATGAGGCTTTTGTCGAGGATAATGATCCTCACTGACCAGCAGCGGAGACAATCGAATGCCTCAGCTCTCAGCGAGAGAGTCTTATGATTACACCACATCCTATTTGTCCCAGGGCAGGAGGCAGCCCTCCCTGCTACCCTTGAATATGTGTATATAAGAGCAGGGAAGGCGATCACGCTTGTTGGAGATAGGGAGAAGCCTGATGAGGTTGGAGTCGTTACAGTTTCCCACTCGGCCTTCTTTTTGTAAACCTTTCACCGGCTCCAGAGGAATAGCAGGCCGGCGGTGTAAATGTGCTGCCAAGTGGCTCGGTGCTTGTCTTCATTCAGCATCTTGGATCATTTTGGAGGTGTTCGCTTTCTTAAAATTGCTCCGAGGCAACAATGGGAGCCGTGCTCACTCTCAGGTGGGAAGCTGGATTGAGACTCGGCTGCGCCGCTTTAGTTGTTGCACATCTTCTCGCGTATCTTGCACGTTACACTTACCGTTTCACGTTTTCCTCTTTGCAGTAATATAACCTCAGAGATGATCAAGTGTCGGGGGGAGCTGGTGACTAAAGAGACGGAGCTGCAGTGTCTGAAGAAAGACATCTCTATTAAGACGGTGCAGCTCAGCCGCATGGAAGAGATTCTGCAGCAGACCAGGAGCAAACTGACCAGCAAGAGCGACCAGGGTACATGTTCTTCTGCATTATTCACAGCGCAGAGTGTCGTAATGATTCTAATTCAGATGTTTCATGGCAGAGATGCGATGCATCAATCTGTTAATCCATTGTTTTCAAGCCTCGCTTATCTCTTTTGTTCCTCTTGCCTCCCCGCAGTCGTCGACTTGGAGGACAAGCTCCATCGCTGTGAGGCTGACCAGCTCAACTTCGAGCAGCAGGTCCTGATGCTGGAAGGGCAGCTGCAGTCGGTGCGGACGGAGCTGACCGACACGCTGGAGCAGCTTCTGAAACTGAAGGACATTCTCCAGATTACTCAGAGCCTTGCGGACGAGCGGCAGGCGTCAGTAGAGACGCTGACGGTCCAGCTTAGGTGAGGATACGCCCTCATTGGAAAAAATGTCTTTCTGACTCACAGGGGGCGCACAGTGACAAGGGGACGCCCCTCGTTCAAGAGCTGAGTCGTCTGCATCAAGTAATCTGTTTACCTTCTCATCACCAAAATACAAGCACAGTCACTGAGCCAGTTCTAGAGTCCCATCCATAGACTCACAGGTTGGTGGACTGGAGATGATGGACTGGCTTCTCCTTATTGTCAGATGATACATGTCAGATGTTTATTAACATATTTTCTGAGGAAATATGTTTTTGTATGAAATATGTTTTGATAAGAACTCATAATTAATAATAACTCCCCTAATTTTTTAGGGTGAAACGTGTTGTACAATTTACTGTGACTGATTTTTACTCATGCTGCGGTTGGTGATGTACCTTTTTTTTTAATTCATAATGAAAATCTGTAAAGATTCTTCTTCATTCATACAAAGACTGTAAAGCACAATGCACAGCTACTGTACATCAAGCACTGAGTGCCGTGCACGTCACGGAGAATTTCATGTACAAAAGATCATGATGGAACTTTTCATGTCTACATTAACCAATAGTCACCCACCTTTTACTGTTTCCCCTCGTAGTCACTGTCTCTGAACCACAATGAGCACATGTTGTAGTGGATCGGCAGGGACATGCTGAGGCTTCACACAAAAGGTTGAAAGAAACTTTGCCAACATTCAGTCGCTAGTTTTAAGCTCATCCAAAAAGAAACACATCACTGAAAGGAGTTCATGTGTTTTCATGGTTTAAATGCTGCAAGGTATAAATCACTTCTAAAATTAAAGTAAAAATCTAAAACAATAAAGTCCCTCAGAAAGTTTGAAATGTTTCTTGTATTTGGAATTAGATAAGGTCACAGAGTTGTCTTCAGTTAGGGTTTCATAACTAATAGATCTGTGTGTGTGTGTGTGTGTGTGTGTGTGTGTGTGTGTGTGTGTGTGTGTGTGTGTGCGTGTGCGCGCGCATGATCATGTGTGTGTGTGCGCGTGTGTGTGTGTGTGGCTTCACAGTGAGACCCAGAGGGAGTTGGAGGAGAGAACTCATGAGGTCTTAGACATGGACAATGCCCTGAAAGAGAGACAGGGGGAGCTCCAGCAGAGGGCAGAGCTGGTACAACACACACCCAAACAAATCTCTCACTCACACATTTACCACTTTCTTATGAAGGTGATTTGATTCCATCACTTAGATTTTTGTAAATGCTTTTTATTGTTACTCTTCCCCCATGTTGTTGTTGTTGTTGTTGTTGTTGTCAGCTGGGTCAGCTGGACGTGGCGATCAGAGAGCACAAGCAGGAGATGGAGAGGAAGGTGGAGTCTCTGCAGCGAAGCCTGGAAACCAAAGAGCGAGAGCTGAGAGACACACAGAGGGAGCTGACGGACAGAAACACCAAGGTCAGGAAGATGCACAGAAGATGTTGTTAAAGTGTCAATAAAGACTCAGTTTGTAGGATTAAGTGGCATCTAGAGGTGAAGTTGCATATTACAGGCAATCCTATTTCCCTTGCTACACATCCCCTTCCAAATGTTCTGGAGTATAATGACCGTCAGATTACATAACAACAACAAAAACAACTATTTTGGTTTTTCTATTCTTGGGTTCTGTGTAAACATCCATGGAGGACGACCCACTCTGATGTAGAAGGTCACAAAAACATTCTGTTCCTTGTTCAATATTATTATATGGCAATAAAAACTATACTTACTATATTCTTTTACTGCCCTAAATTGCCAGGCACCGTACCTTTAAGACACAAGCCTTAACAGATATTTATAATGGAGGCTTACCAAATCAATCAATCAATCATATTATTACAATAGGAAACTGTTATATACACGAAATACACCTGACACATTAGAGTTTCACAACTAAGTAACAACAAATATTTATTTTAGAACATATTTTAGAACTTAAAAGCAAAAAACAAAACAAAAGGTCACCACTGAATCAGCTGTGTGAAAGCCTGAAGCTCCTCCTTGTTTCTATCAGGTCAGTCAGGGCCCCTGGTTACTATCAACTGTAACATGAGAGCTCAAGACCTTTGTGTAAAAGCCTCATCGAACAGCATCAGTTAATGCATGGCCATAATAAGGGATGAACAAATGTTTGCATGCTTTGTTGCTGCATTCATTTTGTCTTATTTATTGATGTGTTCATAAAACTAATGCAGTCATCCGGTCTCAAAAGCAGTAGTACTAAAGTGCTTGTTTCACACCAGGACAAGACGTTGTAAGGAAACTTTTTTCCATCGCCTGAATAAATCCTGAACATATTTGTGCGCTTGTCAACAGAAACTTCAGACTTTGCTACAGGAACTGGAAGAAACTCGACTTCACTGTGAAGGTTTGACCAGAGAACTCGACACGACCAAACTGCAGAACAAAGAAAAGGTAAAGCCGAAGTTCCACTTATTGATAGGTTATTGACATTCATATAGAAACTGAAATGCAGAATTACCTTGGGAACTGTTCATGTTCTGGCACTGGATGTACGAATGTTGCTCCTGAGTTTAGGCTCAGTTTTGGGGTGGATGCCAGTTGTGCTATTCAATGGATTCTTGGATGTGCTTGCTCACCTGTGCATGTGCATGCTACCACTTATTAGTGCTCTGGTCCCACATGGTAGTCAGCCCTTTTGAAAACACTGGGCTTAGATGTTCACATGGACATTTCACTCATCTTCACTACCTCACAAGCAGTTTGTCTATGTATGTGTATGACATGTGTTGCGGAAATGTTCTGTCTGCCTGGAATCAAGGAAAAAGACTGAAGAAGGTTGCATGCATCCAAAAATGTATTCTGTGGCCAGAGAGGAAACTCCACGCAGAAGTACACAGCAGAGAGTAGTTTGAGTAATACCCCCGATCAGAAGTTTCCTTCCCTTCTTCCACTCCTCCTCTCAGTGCCCCAGATCTGTCACATCAAGGAGTTCCTGCTTCGGCAATAAAATGATTTCTTCTAAACAATAGGCATTGTCCACTCAGTTGATTCCCTCCCTGCAAGGGTTAACCTTTGTGATCTCTGATAGGAAGATATCATCATTTAGAACTCCTGAGAGGGGGATGTGGCCTGTTCATCGCCAATGTTCAACAGATGATTACATTCCAAGGGTTACACATTTGTTAAGACCACGACACAAGAATGAAATAATAGTGATGCCTTAAAAACATCATTTATGATAAACTATTCAATCATCAGTTTAGAAAATGATTATCCATTGTCAAATTATATTTTCATCACTGTCACTATTATTTACATTAGGGCTGTACCTCTCATTAACATGTAAAATGGTAAATGCAGATTGTAAAAATAGAAATAATCATTTGTGCGTCAAGATCCATGTGTGTGATTGTGAATTCACTGATTTTGAATTCAGCGGTGCAGCTGTGGCAGCGCATGGCTTACACCATCAGGTGTATCACTGAATCCATGATTCTCAGTTGCTGGTGTATGTGTCAATCTGTATGTGATTGAATGGTTGCATTGGCTGTGGATGTGACACCTGTATTAATGTGTGTGTGTGTGTGTGTGTGTGTGTGTGTGTGTGTGTGTGTGTGTGTGTGTGTGTGTGTGTGTGTGTGTGTGTGTGTGTGTGTGTGTGTGTGACTCGGTGCAGGAGGTCCGGCTGTGTGGCATGGAGGAGGAGATGGCTCTGAAGGAGGCTCGCTGGCTGCAGGCCGAGGCCGAGCTGCAGCGCACATTGGCCTCTGTAGAGCAGGAGCTGGACCTGGAGAGGGAGCAGCACAGTAAGGAGGTATGGTTGGTGCTGATACTCCCCTCCATCTTATGAACTGAAGGAATCCTGCACCACATGGTCATGATCAACTTTACTGTTTTAATAAAGTCATTGTAAAATCTTTTTTTTTTTAAATCAGAAGTCACCAAAGGAACTAGAGAGAGAAGGAGAAACCACTGGTGCTGCTTAGGACCTTTGACTTCAGAGATACTGTGACATTTACAACATCACACTGATATTTTGATAATGTGACAACATCGGTTGTGCAATCATTCCCGTCAGTGCCACGTCGCTCACTTGGCTTTTCTCTCTTTCTGTAAAAAAACTCGTGTGTGTCTTTGCTCATCACTTTTCTCTTTTCACATCTGATTCTCTCGTTCCTTTTCCCCTTTTTACTGTCGGCAACACTGAGTCACTTCCCCTTTTCTTTAATCTGATAGTTTCTCCTCTTATCATTTCATTTCTGACACATGACAACATCCCAGTTTCAAACAGTTTTTACTCTGACTGAAATGGAATCCAGCTAAATTAATTATGTGTGAGGGGGCAAAAGCCATACACCGCTCGACCTGTGTTGTTCTAACCTTGTGATATCGAAGGCTGACTGTACAAAAAAACCCAAACGTCTGATCTGCTCCTCCTTCATCGCTCCCTCCTCAGCTGGAGTCCCTGCAGCAAACCCGTGGTCAGCTCCTCAAAGTCTCCGAGCAGATCTCCTCCAACCTGCGCTCCTCCCAGGAGCAACTCTCTGTTAAGCTTCACCAGAGCCAGACCCAACTCCAGCAAACCAAAGCTCTGCTGGACCAGACCAAGGCAGAACTGGATGGAACCCAGAGTCGAGCCAGTCTCCTCCGAACGCAGTTAGACCAGAGCCAGACGCAGCTGTTTCAGAGTCAAACCCAGCTGGAGCAAAGCAGGAATCTGTGCGAGCAGAGCCGAACCCAGAATGGTGAACTCCGAGCTCAGGTGGAGCTGCTCAGTGCTCAGTTGCATCAAACCAGAGTTCAGGCTGCGCAGCTGCAGGCTCAGCTGCAGGTTCAGCTGCAGGCCTGTGAGAAATCCATGGAGGCCTGCAATGAGTCCATGCTCAGCAAGGTACAGATTTGAGAAGGTTGGGAATGATAGTGCATCAAAGTTCTTTTTTTGTGTTGGAAATGTATTGCCTCTCGCTCAGATATTTTTATTCTCACATACAGCTCCATTGGATAATTATGGCAAAGCAGCTTAACCTTCTTTCCTTTCTCTTTAGGGGCCTGAGTTGAACCATCTCCACGCCAGAATATCCGGTCTGGACCGAGCTGCCGACCAGCAGAAACCAAACAGTCACACGCTCCCTCTCCCAGTTCCGCACCAAGTCCTGAAGTCTCCGGAGCATCCGTCCGCTAACTCGGTACCTTCGTCTCCCAAAAAGAATCAGACCGCCGCCTGCGCTCTCACACGATCTCTGCGCTCGGCGACGCACGCGCGGGTCTGCTCGACACCTCCGGCTCTCAGCTACCTCTCGCTCACCCCTCACCTGTCCAACACGCGCGATTGGCTGGAGAGCTGCAGCATCGACTCCTCCCTCGACCTCCCTCTGAGTGTGAAGGCAGCACTGAAGGAGGCGTTGAGCAAGCAGCCGTGGGAAGCCTCCTCCTCCTCCTCCTCCTCCTCTACTATCTCCTCTTTCCCGAGCGAGGTGAACCTCGACTGGCGGGGCCTCAGCACCGCGGACGCCACGGCGACCTCCGACCTTTCCTTCAACCCACTCACCTACGTGGTGGACGGACGAAACGAGAGCGAGTGGCCGCAGGAAGGCGAGGACGGGCGGGCGGGTGAGTCGAGGAGGGAGTCGACGTGCACTCTGGTGGGTGAGACGCAGGACGAGGTGGATACGACCTCACTGGCGGGGATGCAGAGGTTCGTCGATCAGACGTTAGCCATGCAGGAGGACCCCTCGTTGTGGAGCTCCACAGGGATGTCACACACCTGACGGGGACTCACACAGGTAACAACACAACTCCTCTCTCTCTCTCTCTCGCTCTCGCTCTCTCTCGCTCTCTCTCGCTCGGAGTCTGTCAATCAACCAGCTGAGCAACAGGAAATTTATTTGGCAGCTGTGTTGATTCCCACATTAGAGATATGGCTAATGCTTTTAAGAAATACTCTGTAAACTTTTTGTCTACCTATGGAGGTGAAAATCTTAGTGTTACCGACTGGACCTTTAAGCAATTCATGTTCAACAAGTCAACTTGCAGATCTGATGTATTGTGCGTAGCAACGGAAAATTCCATAACAGCCTTCATAACAATTTGTTTGAAATGTATCTGAACTCTTACTGGTGCTGACAGGTTCATGACATCACCTCTTTTCCCCTCAGCTTTGACCCGCCCACTTCAAACCTGTGTGGATAAAATCTCTGAGGCATCGAGCCAAACCACAAAGGCTTGTGTCTGGACTTTATCACTTTCAAGACAGATCAGTGTCAGAGAGGAGGAGTTGTTTACGGATTGTTTGTGTTTATGTTAGTGTGTCATCGTTTGTAATATTAGGATGAGTGACTAATGGGACCATGTCTGTTCCAGTCTGTAGTATTTTGTGATATAAATGTAAAAATGTATTTTTCCATCTAGGTATTTATTTGTATTTGTGCACAGTTTGTAATAATCTAAGTAAATAAAATGTTTCATATAACTGTTGATGATGTCATGCTCGGTTTGACTTGTTCTTGTTCTTCAGAGAGACGTGCGGCTGTGGTTTTCACCAGCACCACTTTCCCTGCTGCTGGTGGTTGTGGTGTCATGTTACCAAGGCAACCGGCAGCTTCCTGGCCTGGGGAGGAATTTTTAAATCAGCGGTGTGGAGGCGGGCGGGCGGGGGGTTACGCTCGCTCATAATTCGGACTCCAGCTGGTTAAATTGGATTTGGTGCTCGGCTCTCATGCTGTTATATAACAGGACATGTTTGGTCTGTGAGGAATTTAAGCTTTGTCTCACATCAGCTCATTTTAGTCATTAGATGAACTGAAGGTTTCACTAATGCCCAACTGTGTTTTGATATTTAGCATCTTCATTATATATTATGAATATAGAGAAGAAGAATGAGAATTTTCTGAACCACCTCGTGACATTAGGCCTTTCAGTAATACTTTAACAATCTCTTTAATAACACATCCAGCTGGTAGCTTTAATTACATGTCTGTTTGGTTTGGCCTGCAGAGCCTCAGCAGGCTTATCTTTGGTGTGTGTGTAAGTGTGTGTGTGTGTGTGTTTTTTCTGTTTGTGTGTGTCTTTTCTTTTCTGCATCTGCGTGTGTGTGTGCATGTGCATGTGTTTTTTCTGTTTGTGTGTCTTTTCTTTTCCGTGTGTGTGTGTGTGTGTGTGTGTGTGTGTGTGTGTGTGTGTGTGTTGCTATGGGAGACATCAGAAACTGCCCTAAGCTCCACCCCCCGTCTAGTCCTGCACTCATGGGTAAAAAGCTGACAGGCAGACATTTCCAAGCTGTTGTGACTTACTATTTCAGTGTTTTGGTTTTATGTTGTGAATCCATGTCACACAGCCTCAGTCTCTTTGTTCTCCTTTCTGCCGCTGACCGTCTGATGTTAGACGCTGTGCAGAGGATGTGGTTGGGTCAGTGGTTTGTTACGTGCCAAGCAGCAGCAGCAGCCAGTTCCTCCATGAAACTTCACTTAATGTTCATCTCTCAGCAGCAGTCAAAACCTCATGTTGCAAAGTCAAACAAACTGCAGATCTTATTGTAGCATTGCATTTTATATTGTCAGATTACATATTTGATCCACTTTCCCTCAGCCTGCCTCTACAAGTTCAGAATTCCTTATATTTAAAGTAGTTGCACTTCAGTCCTCCCTCACCCTTTCCCTCCAAGCATGTAGGGGAACTAATTGTGTTTTGTTAAGATGATTAAACACAAATAAAAAAACCAATATGATTATTTTATTTTCAATTCCTGCCAATTGAAAAGGAAGAAACTTCATCTGAGTCTTAAGCACTGCACCTTATATTCTTACATGCAATCGTTGATTCATGATCAACACCGTGGATAAATGATTGTACACAAATAGTCGTTACATAATATTTCAATTACAGATTAGGATCCGCCCACTTTCACATGTTGTATGACACCAGACATCACAGATTAAGTCACGCTTCTGAAGTCAGCGTTAAAAATGAAGAATTCTAAGAATCGGTACAATAGTTGAACTCGGAGGCCAAAGGTTTCCAGGAAGAGCGTTCACCATCAGACGGAGCAGCAGGCGTCATCCTCCTGCTCTGCAGCTGCAGCAGCTTTGAACCACACTTTGTTTTATAACATTACAAAGCTGATGTTACACCGATAACAGTTTCCCCGTCAGGATCTCTGGAAAATCAAAAGACATGGAACGTCAAACCACCACTTTTATCAAAACTAGCAATCGAGGACATTTTCTCGTGAATTTTGTAGAACTATTTGAGATTCGTTCAGAGATAATGAATCACCTCGTGGCAGCTTATCAAAACGACTTGTAACCGCGCAAATCATTTACATCAGGGGTGTCAAACTCAAATACACAGTGGGCCAAAATTTAAAACCTGAACAAAGTCGCGGGCCAACATTGAACAAATGAACCTTTTAATATGATCCCAAACAAATTTTGCTTTAACATTGAATATGAACCAAGCAACCTATTACTATACAATATATAACTTAATAGTGGAGACATGCAGAATCATATTTCAAATAAAAAAAAACACATCAATGGCATTCATTTATTGAATAAATTTGAAATAAAAATCGTATGCCACTTCTCTATTTGCCACGTTGACTCCACAAACAAGACAAACAGGTCTGTCTTTTACATATTTAAACAGATATTGTACCTCCCCACTTGCCTTTCTTTTCTGGAAAGGGGTAGCATGGTGACGTGAAATCGCTATGACTACTCTCACAGTATTAGCGGTGAATGTGCTGTATAATACCGGGGGCCAGCTCTAGTAGTCATTTGGTATTGTCTCGCTGGCCAAATATAAGTACAGCGCGGGCCAAATTTGGCCCACGGGCCAGAGTTTGACACCTATGATTTACATGATTTGGACACAACAGAGGATCCGCAGAGCTGGTAACCAGGCACGTGTGTGTGTGTGTGTGTGTGTGTGTGTGTGTGTGTGTGTGTGTGTGTGTGTGTGTGTGTGTGTGTGTGTTTACTTGTACACACACACATAGTGACTGGCAATCTGACACAATTAAACCACAGCTGGGGGTGCACATGGCAGCTGTGTTTACTGAGCAATAAAGTCATGATGGTACGATAACAACAACCCGATCCAAGAGATGAAAACTGGCCTTAAAGTTACAGTGTGTAGGATTTAGCGACACATAGTGGTGGAGGTGCATATTGCAGCTGAGTCCCCCCTTTCCCTGGCCCCCCCCCCCCCCCCCCCCCACTCATCACAACCCCCCGTCTCT
>JAFBJT010110134.1:18193-47702 GCA_016785325.1 Chascanopsetta lugubris | reverse complement strand
CTTTTCTGACGTGTGTGTGTGTGTGTGTGTGTGTGTGTGTGTGTGTGTGTGTGAGAGACTCATTTCCTTTGCAACACAGTCAATATGATGCAAACAGTGCAACAAACTGGAGCGTTCTTCTGTGTAAAATGTGGCATTAGGAACGTTCTGACTCTCATGTCGTAGTTGTAGTTTAAATTCTCTTCATGTTATTGGACCAACCTTGTATCGTTGGAAGTACTTTATGCTGCGCACATTCTGATCCACGTGAAGTCGAGTCGTTGGAAGGCGTAACTTCCTCCGCTCTGAGTCAGTCACCCTCACTTGCCCCTCGCTCTACCTTCCATCTCTAACTCAGTTTCTTTGCAGGTTGTTTGTGTCTCTGCATATACGTAGTGTGCATCTTTATACTGTCTATTTATGTCAACTGAAAACATTTAATTTGCCATTTAAATAAAGTTTTGCTTTGGTTTGTTTGTAATACACTTTGGGTATTGTTTTAACTTTTTATTTATAACTTTTGTCCTCAGGTCGATTGTCAGTTTACTCAAGTTGCTGTGGCCAGCGCTTGGGGATTTTCATTGTTGCCCCATGTGAGCTCCAGAATCCGGGTCTGCCCCAATCGGGACAGGGAGGTCAAAGAGGGTCCTGTTTCCTCCATGCTAATGGTAGCGCTCACGCCTATTATACCCCTGATTACATGTGGCATTGGAAAAGACCGATTTGTCAGCGATCAACACGGACTTATAGATTTACATGTGTGCTCTGTCTATTATTGTTGCCCGTTGCCATGCGCATCGGTGGCACGTTGCCCGTTGGAGTGGATCCCTCACGTGACTCCTGGTTTTCTGTCTTCATTGTTTACCCCTGATAAAAGGTTCTTTTCTTGCTGAGGGTTTAAGGTTTAAGTTACTCAGCCTTTGGAGCCTTGTGAGACAAATTGTGATTTGTGAATGTGGGCTATATAATCCAAATTCATTTTGATGAACCTTCAATCTTCATCTGTAAAAATGCCACAGAAAAAGATGGACTGACTCCCCCCAGGGAGACACGCCGACCCCCTGCTCTTCACCCCCGACTGCTGCCGAACAGCCAAGTTCCTCATCAGGACATTGATGTGACACCATGACTGAGATCACCCTCCAGTCCCACTTCAGACGGTGGCAACTGTCATGGAGGGATGAGCATTAGCTGAGCACGTTGCCTCTTGACTCAACGTTGCCGACTGAGCGCCACAGAAAGCGACAGTATGATCTGCTGCACCGCAGAAACTGAAGAGTCCACAGGCAGGTTCTCTTCTCGAGCCTGGACTGAAGTGGAAACGAGGTGTGGACGTCCTAGGCCGCAAACTCCACAGTTGATGGGCGCGTCTTCTGACGGGCCTGGTCGCGTCTCTGTGACGTCACGGTCTGCGAATGCACTTTGTAGTTCTGGCAGGCACCGCCGAGCCTTCGGAACATGGCGCCTTCCTTCGCAGGAGGGAACGAGTGAAGTCGGAGCGAAGAGGAGTTGACTCCGCCGCGTCGCACCAGGACTCGTCTCAGTGAGCAACTCAGGTCTGTGGGTTTGTTCGTGTTCTCGGGACCGAATCCTTCACTCGAACGTAATCTGGACCTAATGTGAATCACCTTGCCGTTCGAACGTCTCGCCCGTGTCTGTGCTCACACGTGACGAAGCTGTTCTTTCACATCTCTCTTTCAGATTGTTCCATGTTGACTGATCTTCGTTTCAACACTCCTCTAAAGTCCCGGCTCCTCCTCCTTCAGAGACGCTGGATTTGAACATTGCTGTCGCAGCCCAACATCAACATCGTGTCGCACCATCTAGATTTGTAAAGTCACTAACCTTGATTGATTGATTGATTGATTGAACCTGTAAAGGTGCCGTTCCCCCGCTTCCTTGTCCGTCCACACAGAGAAATACATAAATAGTAATGTGTTCATTTCGTTGGCCCCAAAGTCATAATCACTCAATCATATTTTGGCCAAATTGTCAGAGGAACGGTTCTCCACTCTGCCTTGTTGGCCCAAAATATGACTAAGGCTTTTATGCTGAGGCTAAAGATTGTTTTTAATTTGACCATAAGATCAAAGTAACGTTCCCCTGGATGAGCTTCTGCCTCCTCCGAGTAAAGTGACACCTTCATGTCTCGTAACAAACTAAGTTGTGTTTCCAGAGATCTGTGGCGTGTGGGTGGGCATGGACACGTCACCCGAAGGGAGCGGGAAAGCAAAACAGGACCCCGGAGACAAAGGCTTCCGAATGCCGGGGCTGAGGGGGGCACGGACCACCGCGCTTTTCCGAGCAGTCAATCCTGAGCTTTTCATCAAACCGGTAAGACACACGCAGAGTTTCCCGGTGATGGTGTTTGGAGTGCTGAGCCTCTCTGTCAACATGTTGCCTTGCAGAGTTTCCCGGTGATGGTGTTTGGAGTGCTGAGCCTCTCTGTCAACATGTTGCCTTGCAGAGTTTCCCGGTGATGGTGTTTGGAGTGCTGAGCCTCTCTGTCAACATGTTGCCTTGCAGAGTTTCCCGGTGATGGTGTTTGGAGTGCTGAGCCTCTCTGTCAACATGTTGCCTTGCAGAGTTTCCCGGTGATGGTGTTTGGAGTGCTGAGCCTCTCTGTCAACATGTTGCCTTGCAGAGTTTCCCGGTGATGGTGTTTGGAGTGCTGAGCCTCTCTGTCAACATGTTGCCTTGCAGAGTTTCCCGGTGATGGTGTTTGGAGTGCTGAGCCTCTCTGTCAACATGTTGCCTTGCAGAGTTTCCCGGTGATGGTGTTTGGAGTGCTGAGCCTCTCTGTCAACATGTTGCCTTGCAGAGTTTCCCGGTGATGGTGTTTGGAGTGCTGAGCCTCTCTGTCAACATGTTGCCTTGCAGAGTTTCCCGGTGATGGTGTTTGGAGTGCTGAGCCTCTCTGTCAACATGTTGCCTTGCAGAGTTTCCCGGTGATGGTGTTTGGAGTGCTGAGCCTCTCTGTCAACATGTTGCCTTGCAGAGTTTCCCGGTGATGGTGTTTGGAGTGCTGAGCCTCTCTGTCAACATGTTGCCTTGCAGAGTTTCCCGGTGATGGTGTTTGGAGTGCTGAGCCTCTCTGTCAACATGTTGCCTTGCAGAGTTTCCCGGTGATGGTGTTTGGAGTGCTGAGCCTCTCTGTCTGCGTGTTGTACCTGAGCTTCCTGCACCTGAACAAAGAGGAGCAGCTGTACGAAGCCGTCAGCAGCGACGGAGAGAGATACATGAGGAAGAGGACGTCCAAGTGGGACTGAGCGGATGCTGGCCGTTAAAATGCTGATGTGATGAAAGTCGAGACCTGGACGTAAGAACGACACAAATAAATGGTGGAAAATATAAATGCAGCTTTTATGTCGTACATCAAACTAAAGCCGTTCGTCTGAGTCGGCATCTCTAACCCATAAGCAACAAATCAGTCTTACCATCAACCTGACTGCAACCAGAGCCACGCTTCAACATGACATGCTGTTTGATGATTGCAGCTTCAAATCAAACGGAAAAGTAGATACTTCGTGAACGTGAATTCAGATTGAATACAAACATGGCACGACACAAGCTTTGTTCATTATTCTCTTTATTCATCCATTTTTACGAAGCTTCAGACACAGGCTGACGTACTGTAACGTTCACGTTTGTTTTTCCGACGTATCCGTGTGGACGCGTCCGTCTGTAAAGATGTGCGTGACGGCAGCCGCTGGTTTGGGCGGAGAGGTTTTCTGGCCAATTGTGGTCAAGTCCCTCGTCGCCATTTTGCCGAATCCCAACTCCTGCTTCATTAAAAAACGGGCAAAGAGGCGCAACGCGCACCGAGCGGTGGGTGGGCTCGTGGTGGGTGGGCTCGTGGCGTCACCGCATCTGCAGTACACAACAGGTCGGCTTGGGTGTCAGTCGAGAGACCACGCCCCTAAATATGTGCAATTTCAAATGTCAATAGAATAAAAATAAATGAGTAAGAAAAAAATTCAAAGTTGTCACGGGAAGATGTGATTGATTGAGATCCAAACTGAAGTTTGTACCAAGCTTTCAACGTGTTCGAGTCCCCTCTAAAGCTGACGGGAACCGGCCCCCCGCAGACGCACTCCTGAGAATGAACGTGTCCATGTGTCTTTACAATCGAGC
Source organism: Chascanopsetta lugubris (assembly GCA_016785325.1). Classification (NCBI taxonomy): domain Eukaryota; kingdom Metazoa; phylum Chordata; class Actinopteri; order Pleuronectiformes; family Bothidae; genus Chascanopsetta; species Chascanopsetta lugubris. Next base: position 43,589 of record JAFBJT010110134.1, on the reverse strand, counting down.
TGCAGCGATGAAGCTGATCTCAGTTGTTCCATCACACACTTGTATATTTAACACCATTACAAGAAGTGGATCAAATGGAGGACTGGCCGTGTCGCGCCTTTATTTGACTTTTTCGTCCTGTGGAAAGAAACAAAAGACAGATGTGAAACTTGAGCTTCAGGAGCTCGTTAAAAATCACTGCTTTTAATTCATGAAACTTGTTTGTTTATCCGAGTCAGAACCTTCAGAATCGTAGCCAGCTTTTGCAGAGTTACTTCGTATCGGGCTTCCAAACTCTGGAGGGTCTCGGGTTGAACTATCTGCCTTTGAATTCCAGGGCTTCCTGCTTGCTTCACCATACGAAGAAAGCTTTTCTCCTGAAAAGACCCAAAACATCTTTTACACTGAAGTCATAGGATGTGAAAAATATCAATGTTCAAGTTGATCACCTGCACTTTGAGGAGAAAGGTGAAGGCTAAGCCTGGTTTTCCTGCTCTTGCTGTTCTTCCGATCCTTCATGAGAGAAGTCAGGACAGAGTTAGAGCAGAGGCGTCAGCAGGTTCTGCAGGATCATTGATTTGTGTGATTGATTTGAACAGTCACATTTCTACTCATCTGCCTGCTGCTGCGCAGAAGTCCCCTAAAGATCGCAGCCAAAACAATAGGTTCCCCCCTGCTGGTGCTGCTGCTGCTCTGCCTGCAGATCAACAGTCCCACCCCCTCGGGCTTGGACCCCTCATTAAATAGAACAGGTGCCACATATCTATTCTTCTTTGAATTCATAGATTAAACCGTATGAATAATAGTGACGTTGCAAAACCATGTCTTATTCCGTATGAAATGTTACTGATGTAATTATTTGGCTATTAAGAGATTGTGTGGTGTCATTGAACATGTATATCTGTCAAGCTGCTAAGCAGTAGTGAATGGGCCCCCCCACCCTGACCCACCCTGACCCACCCTGACCCACCCTAACCCCAACTCACCCTAACCCACCCTAACCCTAACCCTAACCCACCCTGACCCTAACCCTAGCCCACCCTGACCCTAACAGAGTTACCTTTGCTTGCTGTGCGAGGCTCCAGAAGTACTATATATAAAAATACTTGGAGACAGAAAATCCGAAAGCTTTCTGACATGAAGCACTGGACTCCGCTTTGATCTGCACTGAGCTTGTAAGCGAGATGAAGGGCAGCTCACCTGTGAATGTAGGTCCTGATGAACTGTGGTGCGTCATAATTCACAACACACTTGACTTTGTTGATGTCGATCCCTCTGGCAGCTGCATCTGTGCTGACCAACCTTTGAAGGACAAACGACAACAAGTCTTAAAGCTCAGTCCATGAGCCTTTAACAACATGGGTCTTGGACTGAGGAGGTTTGTGAATTGCCAGAGTTTGACAGAATTCAAAGTCTTTATTGTAAAGTAACGGCAGTTTTCACTGCTTAATGTTCAAAAGTGGAGCATTTACAATGAACATGTAAATGCGTCATGTGCGCATTGGAGTCACTTGGTGCTGGATCTGGATCTGGATCTGGATCTGGATCTGAAACCTGATGAGCGAGGAAGCTCCGTTCACAACAAGCTGGAATGATCTGCGCATTCCGCTCCTGACGATCAATATCAGCCATCAGGAAGCGCACACTTCTACAGGAGCAGGCAACAGTCAACATGGAGTCATCAGTGAGACCTGGCTGCCCGAGTTCATCCTCTCCAGGTCGTCTCTCCCACAGATTCTGGTGGGTCCTGTCCTCCGCACTGAAGTTCTGGTGGGTCCTGTCCTCCGCACTGAAGTTCTGGTGGGTCCTGTCCTCCGCACTGAAGTTCTGGTGGGTCCTGTCCTCCGCACTGAAGCACTTCCATCCAACCAGCCACTTCTGTCCCCGACCCCAAGGACAGAACGTCCACTTACAGCCTGATACGGTATTTTCCATCCCAAAGATTGTGACATCGAGGGTATGGAACATTTTGCAGAGGGCGATTTACTGAAGAGAAAGAGAAAGACTGGTCCAAACGACAGTGGCGCTTCACAAGTGGAATCCCAAGCGGATATTTAGGAACTCGAACCAAAGAGTTTACACGGCCTCATTCATTCAGCCTCAGCTCTTCTGGAGCCGTGTCTCAGCCTCTCGCACAGGCGCTTCCTTCCTCCAGCCTCCACTTGGGCTGATAAACCTCCACCTTCTTGTTTTTGAATTGCTTTGATCCACTGTTTGATTTGTGCCCAGTCCTGTGGCGCCACCTCCTCCGTCAGGACCAGAACCTTTTGAATGGAATCCGGCTCCACATGTCACAATACTATGGAAATACATTTTGATCTTTTTTCCAACGTAAGCTGCACTCAAATCTTGGTGGGGTGGGAGCCCCCCACTAACTCCGTATGGAAATGCACAATATATTCAAAACCTCTCCTTTCACATGCCTCACATTCACATACTCACAGCTGGATTTTGCCTCGTTCGAATTCTTTCAGCTTTTTCTTCCTCTCCCCGGGAGAGAGTCGGGAGGAGAACTCTGCAGCGCTGATGCTGCCAAAGAGTTGCACCAGAAGGAAAAGTCTGAGGAGGATAGAAGACTGTCAATACAGAATATGCCGATGCATTGGTTACTTTGTGACATTGGTTTAAAGATGTCTCACCTGTGCGCAGTCTCTCTGGAGTTGGTGAAGCAGAGGACGGGGCTGAGCTTCATTCGTAGAACAAAGTGGAGGATGAGGAGGGGCTTTCTGCTCAACGTGCAGGGAACATAATGCTCCTACAAACCAAAACATCAAAGTGTTCCAAAAGTGGTACGAGGAACTAAAAGCTGCCCCGCTGAGAAGAACTCCCTCGTCGGGGCGAATGGTCGGCCCTTACCGTCAGGCCTTGGGGGAAGTCGAAGCCGTCCCGTTGGTGGGCGGGACCTGCTGAGGCGACGACGTCGCTGTGTCTGTGGATGGAACTGAAGAGTCTGGGCTGGTGGAGGCTCAGGTGCTGGAGCTTCTCAGGATTCTGTGTCAGTGTGGCAGAAAAAAGCAGCTTCTGAAGCGCCATCTGGGGGGGGGACAGACTGAGACCCACACCCGCAGGAATTGTCTGGTTAATATTATTGTATTGCATCTGGTCACAATAGCCCCGCCCCCTAACCCTTGATGTATTGGCTCTGGACCAGCAAGGAGGCGGTGCCTGTTCTGACATCAATTGTTGCCCCTTTTCCACCGAAACGCTTCACTCGCTAGTTCTGGGTCAAAGTCTGACCAAGTATGGGTTCTTTGCGTTTCCACCGCTGGAGAACTGGATCCGGCTCTCACCCAGCGCCTAACCAGACTAACTGGATGCTGGGCCTCAGCCGGGACCCGTGAGCGGGGGAATACGAACCCGTCGGTCTGGACATCACCTGCGCTGTGCCAACTCACCCGGCGGCGGTGATGGAAGCTGGATCACTTCTCCTGAAGATGGACATTTCACATGATTGATTTCGTGGGCCGTACACTGCCTTCACCACCTGATCCAGCCAGGACCCGCGCATGCCGTCAATCATTCTGTCGGCTTCATCGATGACCTGCCATTGATGAGAGAATAAAGGGCCTTTTAAAGGTGCAGCGTGTAGGATTTGGTGACCTCGAGAGGTGAAGTTGCACGTCGTATCTGACACCTCACCCTCCTGAACATGCAGGAGAACCTATGGTCGACTTCAGCTGTCATTCAAACTCTACACGTTAAGTACGTCCACTTTTACATCTATAAAAACATCAACGTGGCAAATCATGTTGCTTGCTGCAAAAACAGCTTTAAAAAATAACCACAGGGACCAGAGGGAGGCGGCACTCGCACCGAACGAGCACTGGGCCCGGTCAGCGGGAGGCTTTCAGTCCGTCTGCGGTCAGAGCCAATCCTCCTGGAACCGACGGCTGCAGTCTGATGTTGTAAAGCAGCACAGAATGACTCCTAACAACTCACCCGTCCTCTGTCCAACCCACAAATACCCACCAACACAAAGCTGTGGGATTCTGAATACACACATGCGTCTCTACAGACCAACACATCACCACACATCTGCCGTGGGTGGGTGGTTTAACTGCTCTACTTTTGTACGCATGGATACTTTGTGTCTTGGAGGACGATGCAGTAAATACATTTGAATATGAAGAACTCACCAGAAATCGGACATGTTCTAAACATAGTCCCGAACTCTTGTTGATGTGATCAACCAGCCGACCCTGAGTGGCCACAACAATATCTGCTAAACTTCGTCTTACGCCTCCCCTGGAAAAGAAGGGGCAAACAAAATGTTGGAGTGAATCCCACCTGCTACAGAGGATGATTTCTTTCAAATGTCAACATGGAAATGTGATATCACTTGGCAAAGACCCCCATTATAGGACCAAGTCTCTATATCTTCACACAATCTTCTCTACAACACAGCTGCAAGGATTCGGTTCCTCAATATCCGCTGCAATTTCTACTCATATGGTGAATATAGATATTTATCAAATGTCTTGATAAAAAAACCCAATGGTGCCTCCAGCCTGACTTACAACCTTTTAGAAAATGTCTTAATAGAGTTGCTGAGAGAAAATAAAACTGAGTTGAGGGGGTACACTTTCAGCAGCTGTGATTGGATGGATACCATTTAAAAACAGATGTGTCGCGACATTTAGACTTTTCTTTTGCATTCCATCAAAGATGAGGAGAGAGGGCGCAAAGAGCGGAGGTGTCCGGTTGTCCACGTACCTCAGCTCAGACAGCAACGCCTGCTCTGCTGCAAATGACCTCTGACCCGCCAGAGTCACCACTTTCAAGGTGGTTCCCTCAGCATATGTTGTGAATACTTTGCAAACCTGCACAAGAGAATGTTTTTGCGGAGATTATTTAAGATACACAGCAAAGATACGTTGGTGTAATGTAGGAAATATTCGGACCTGCTGTGCGAGCTCTTTGGTCGGCAACACAACTAAAGCCCGGACTTGAGGCACGACCCGCTCCATCAGTACCTGACGGTGGAGATGATGACTGCATTTTCCAAATGTTTAACATCATTGTGTTGTACATGTGTTTGTGCACATATCACGTGCAGGAGAGGTTGGGGGAGCTCACCTGTATGATGGGTAACACGAAGCTCAGTGTCTTGCCGCTGCCTGTGGGGGCAGACACACAGATATCTCTGGGCAAATAGCCAGCATGTCCGTGCAGCATTCCCAGCTGCGTCTGCTCCAAAATGGCAGGAATGACCTCAGCTTGTACTAAGAAACAAAACCACCAGAGATTTTCTTTTCTTTCAACACCTGAACGCGGCACTGGTCATTCTTAAACCGCACAGCACAGAACAATACTGCTCAGAGGAGCTTCTATTTGATAAGACTGTAACGTGTAGGACCAAATGTCAGAAAGGTTTTCTCAGAGACTTAGGACTGTTAAATATCAAGATTCAATCACAGTACCAGGAAAGAAGTGATGGATTCCGTTATTCCGTAGGTTTTGAAGCAGAGCCGTACTAAGTCCTGAGAAGTGCGAGACGGGGAGCAGCTGGTTTTGAAGGTCTCTGTGAATCGCCTCCGGCTCAGCGAGCCACTGAGGGAGAACCTGATGAACCTGTGGACACAGACACTGAGCAGGGCTCTTCACTGCTCACGGCCATTAAAGCACACTTTACCTTTCCGACAGGTGTGTTCTCAGCTCTGGCTCCACTCCCACAGGGAGGCTTCTCTGTGCTTTGCTTTGATGAGTCTCGTTGTGACTGAGCAGGTCCATCGTTCCCAGTCTCAGGGGGCTCTGAAAGACCCTCGGGTTTACTGCCTAGGATGAAAACAAAGATTATTATAGACAAATATTTTAGAACAGCAACATTCTTTTTCCAGTTCTGGTTCTGTTTTCAGCCATTCAGGAGCCAATGATAATATAAAGAGGACAGAGGCCGGTGAATTCACTCCTTCACCTGCAGCTCCCGCAGACATGACCAGCTTTGAAAGTTCAGCTCGCGTCATCGCTCTGAACTCATTCAAAGAAAAGGCCACGGTCAGTATTCATATTAGGAAAGGATTGGTAATCTCTTGGACTAATCAGGTCTAGATGACCCATCAATGCCTCTTCAGTCAAGGCAATGAAAAGAACGTCTGTATCTACAGTTCTTCAATGAGGGACAGTCGTGTTTCTCCACACACCTGAGGGATTGAGTTTTTTCTTCTTCAGTCTCTGCTTCACATCGTGTTTCTGTTTCTCACGATCATCTGCGTTTCCACAGTTCAGTTCACTCAAAGAATCCGACTTCCTCTTTTTGTGGGGTTGCTGCTCGTGACGGTCGTCTTCTTCAGCCTCTCGTATCATCTGTCCCTCAGACCGGTCTCTGTGCGTCTCTTTCGCCTTCTGCTGCAGTTGAGCCAATAAGGTCTGAGAACAAGGTTGTTTTGACTTGTTCCCATCCTCCTCCACTCCAAGATACCTGTGCACAAGAAGACAACATTTTTTCCAATGGCCGTATAAACACAGAAAATGTTGTCGGCCACTATGCCACTTTTTCCTCCTTTGATTTGGAGGGCTCCTTATTTGAAGCATCAAGACAGAGATGTGGTGGAACCTGCTCCCTGGGTCTATCAGAACAACAGCGCAGGACGGTGAGTTGGACTGATAAGATTCACATCCACTGCTGCTCTGGAAACCTGCAACGGACTGGGACCAGCCGGCGTATCCGACATAATAATGGAATGTGTTCATGAAAACGGGCCGATCCAGATCAAAATGATAAGAAACACTTTGGCACAACACAAAAGCCAGTGTCCCAAAGAATTGTCCATGTGTAAAGAACCGTAATAAAGTGCATTTGGACTCTAGCCCTGTGTTTACAGTATGACGCACAAGTTGTCACTTCTATATTCATTTGTGCCTTGTTCATTTGTCTGCTACATTCACAGATTATTGCAAAGTCAACCTGAGAACCAGAGACAGACTGAGAACCAGGAGACAGACTGAGAACCAGGAGACAGACTGAGAACCAGGAGACAGACTGAGAACCAGGAGAACCAGAGACAGGCTGAGAACCAGAGACAGACTGAGAACCAGGAGAACCAGAGACAAAGTACTAATCAGAGCAGGGAATCTTTGCGCTGAAAACCGTAAAGATTCGACAGCACAAACAGTCAAATGCTGCAAAGGGAGAAAATGAAGGACCAGAACAAACAAACCTGTTCACAACAAACAGCGCCATGTGTTCGCGGCCCAAACGCTCCACGTGACGGTTCGGTTGTGTCACTTCCAACAGATCCAGTGCCTCGTGTGAGTGAGAGGTTCGATCTTCCTCCTCCTCGAACTTCAGAGTGGTCGTCAGCCCACTCTCGGTGCATCACTGCCCCCTTGTGGTCCGGAGTGCAGGCCAATCATTTGGGTTTGCTCTTCGAGATGTAGATGCAGAGCTTCTGCAGAGCACACGAGAGGCGAACTGGGGCCGAGCCCCTGGTGGCCAAGTGGCTCAATCACAATGTCTCCCAGCCCTTTGTCCACGGGCGGAGGTTCGTGTGGTTGGGCCGTGGGTTGTCCAGATTTTAAGGTCCGGATGTCTCGCCTTCTCTCTGTCCTTTCAAAGTTCTGTTTGTGTAGATTCAAAGGGTTGATGTTGTCTTCAAAGGATACCTTTGATATTTGTGTACAGCTCCAAACTGTTTTCTTCACACTTATTCTGCAGTTGCTGTTATCTTTGATTACTCTGTCACCAGAGGGGGAAGAAATGAACAACGTTGACCTTTTTTGTGTATTTAAAATCTGTACTTTTGCTTTTTCTCAAGTAGATTTTACGTGAAATATTGTAATTGAGTGCATTTGAAATCTCAGCCATTACAGAGTAAAAAAAAAAGTAAGCCAAGATAAAAGAGAAAGCTTTTTAAAAAGCACTCCAGCAACAGCATTGACTTATGTTCCAGAGAAGCATCAGATCAAAGCCTGGTGCAGAGATGGAGACAGACGGAGACATGTCTTCACAGTCCTCCCTCCTTTCTGAGGGGCCTCTTTGAACAGGGATCCAGAAAGGTCTGGATCTCCTCATCCAAACATCCCCTGAGTGGAATTGACAGCTGAAGTTGACCACAGGTTCAGAAGAGTGAGGTGATGGATGCAACACACAACTTCACCTTGAGGGCCAGCTGGGGCAGGTGTAGCGGACTGACAGCCAGTCAGATTGCCCCCTGAGCTGGAGATGGTGGTGATAATCAGACAGACTTGATCAGACTAACCCCAACACCACGGGAACACGGTCGGAAAAAGGTTTACATTGAGTAAACTCAGTTTTGAATAATTGTTTGATCATTCATTTATTTATTTGATTTTTTTTACGATATTAAGTATTCATTGTCGATTAAGCAGTTATGATGAACATCAAAGGTGCAGTGTGTGCGATTGAGTGACATCTAGTGGTGATGTTGTGTGTTGGATCCATCACCTCAGCCTCACCCTTCCAAGCCTGCAGGAGAACAGTTATTTTATTTTGATTAAAGTTATTTCAGCTCTGCTCAATCGATTGTTACTCAGCTGAGTTCACACATTTCAACACAGAATCCAAACCGTCCAAAGTGAAGAGACTCCCGTCAGTCAGACTGATGATTCCTCCTGAAGTGACTCCACAGAACATCCCCTCCAGTGGAATGGCCCGGTCCAAACGGACACAGCACAGTGGTCAACTCTAACTTGGGACATGTCAAATGAAACCGTAAATACTTTTAAATAATGGAATGGGTGTATTCTGTTGAATTTTGCATTTTAGTGTGTAACTGTGCTTCTAAGTAATTGTATATCTTTGATTTGATCTTATTCTAATGACGTTCCAATGCTGTCTCTTTATTAATGTTTATTTTAGTTTATTCAGTATGTATCTCGTCTTATAATGTTTGTTTACCTGTGCATCAAGAATCAAGCCTTGTCTGTGGCATAGATACCACGTGAGTACCGTTACAAAATGCTTCTTTTCAGCCAATCATCTTCCACTTTCTGAAACCGGAAGTTGGAAACCATTCGCGTATGTTGTCGTGGTTCCGAAGAGTCAGTCGAACACGGGCTGCGGACCGAAGCGGGACTCCGTGGTTTCAGCGTCCGTGGGTCTGCTGGAGGCGCGTCGGAGATGAGGAGCAGCTCCAACGTCCCCGCTTTCCTCGCCAAACTCTGGACGCTGGTGGAGGATGGGGACACGAACGAGTTCATCTGCTGGAGCCAGGTAATGCTAGCTCCGTTAGCCGCAGGGCGCTAACACTCCCACAGCGCCAGACACGAGGCAAGACCAGCGTTTACTTTGCTACAGCTTCTTCTCCGTCCGGAGTCTGTCGCCCGCGACCCAAACCGCCCCGGAACAAGGACAGAACCACAGGCGAATGAGTTCGCCTGTGGTTCGGCCGCTGTCGCTGCGTGATGCTAGCACGCTCCTGTGCGCACGCATCCAATCCTCTTTGCTCAACAGATGTATTTTACGTCAACGAACACACTTGATGACCGTCGGTTATCAGAAGATGTCAAAGTGCTTTCTCTTGAAGTCATTTAAAGGTGCAATGGGTAAGACTTTAGTCATTTTTGTCATTTCTAAAAAATATCACTAAACAATTACAAACTTGAATGCATTTATCATCAAGTAAATATGTCGTATTGTTTTCCATCACCCTTTAATGTATATTTACACGGGGAGGGGTGTCCTCTCTACGGAGGCCGCCATGTTTTACAGTCGTACTCATGGACGTTCTAAACATTTGTTTGAGTTTAAATGACAACGTCCACAGGTTCTCCTCATGTTCAGCAGGGTGAGGCTGAGCTGATGGATACAACATGCAACTTCACCTGTAGAGGCCACCAAATCTTACACACTGCACCTTTAAAGAGGTCCAATATTTGAGAAACACATTCTACACGTTCTACTTGTTTGAGGGACTCTCAGTTAACAATGATGCATAGTTCCCCTCTGTCTGCACTCAGTCAAACCTACAATCTGCATACTTCATTTCAGGCTGTCACGCAGTAGCACTTTAGAGAATTTTCAAAGTAAAAGTCTCAACGGTCACCGTTTCTCTATGTTTGAGATGCTTTCAATAGGCAACGATGCCAGTAATTCCCCACAAAGGCCTGTATGTCTGTTTTCATGGCAAAGCCTGCTGAAAGTATACTTGATTTCAGACCGTTTTACTGTGGCAAGTGAGAAATGTCCAAGTAAATGTCCAAACTACCTCATTAGCTGCTGAGGGAGTTTTCACCTGTAATTGTCGTGGCTGCAGACACAGCACACAAAGACTCTCCTGAACATCTCTGAAGTCTTCAGTCGTGCCTCTCAATCCAACTCTTTGCCCAACTTCACTCTGTCATGCCACACCAGAGCCAAATACTGGACCTCTTTTATGCCAACACCAAGAAGGCAGACCTCTGCACCCCCCCCCCCGCCCCCTGGGGAGATCGCATCACTTCCTGGGTCATTTCCTGCCACTGCACAAACCCCTCGGGCACTGGCAACCAGCCCGTACAGTAAGAGAGTGGTCTGAGGGTCACTACAAGAACCATGGGGAGAACACTACAAGAACCAAGGGGAGAACACTACAAGAACCAAGAGGAGAACACTACAAGAACCATGGGGAGAACACTACAAGAACCATGGGGAGAACACTACAAGAACCAAGGGGAGAACACTACAAGAACCATGGGGAGAACACTACAAGAACCATGGGGAGAACTCTGACTGTCTGACAGACACCACGAGGGACCACATTCACCTCCGTGTGGAGAACACTACCCACCAGGACGGTGTGATGTGGCGTTGTCCCGACAGCAAACCCCGGGTTAATCTTAACATGAATAGAATTGAATGGACATCCTCCATCAATCCCAGGAGGAAAATGCTCGTCTCCCAGAGAAGAGGTTTTTCAATCAGGAAGCAAAGCTAATGTGAGGCCTGTCCAGAGGGAGCTGAAGATGAGGACCGATCCGTGTCCGGTCCAGTTTAGACAGTGTTTCGATGAACAGCCACGTGGTTAAACTCAGTGTCTGAGCCCTGGATCTTCAGGGTCCGTGAGCTGGACTCCTGCTCAGGATGTCCATCAGCATTTCTCTCCTTTACTCGTGCGCAGTGACAGACCTTGGCTCTCGGTGGGTTCTCTCAGACACGCAGCCAACAATGGTAGAATCAATACTTCTAGAGATGTCAAATGACTGTCACATCTTATTTAGAAAAATGGAAGTCAGGTATGTGTTCAATGACCACTTTGCCAGGACTGTATTTTAGCATAAAGTCTTGAATATGCGTACACTTCATTTCAACTGAGGCGTAGATCCACTTCCTGCCATCGGGTCACATCACTTTGTCACGTCACTGTGCAGCTCCCTGATTGTGTCTTGATTGAATTGTTTCGTTAGAAAAGATTCAGCCTCCCATTGTGACCATCCTTGCTCCTTGTTCACAGGAGGGCAACAGCTTCCTCGTGTTGGACGAGCAGCGCTTTGCCAAAGAGATTCTCCCCAAGTTCTTCAAGCACAACAACATGGCCAGTTTCATCAGGCAGCTCAACATGTGTAAGAGACTGACTTTTTACACACATTATCACATGATTTCTTATTTTTGCAAACTAACCCAGACTGTGCTGGGTACACATGCTTCATCCCGTGTATCGGACCTATTTGGTTGGTAAATAATGATTTGAGAATCAAATTCCTCAATTTTCTTGTTAACTATCGTCTTTGCAAGAGTGTTTCTTAACACCCAATAAGACCTGTGTTGTAAGCCTCGAGCACACCTTGTCAAAGGACAGGAGCAATGAGACCAGGTCAGAAAAAATAAGATATTGAACTTTCATATGGGTTTAATAAGGGAATTGTAGGCGTCATAGCAGCAACAAGAGGAGTCCTAGATGTACACATTGGGAAGGCACAGAAGATGCTGTACAAATCAGGCCAAAATAAGAAGGACAACATTTATTGCAAAAGATTACATAACAAATGACCAACATTAAGTATACTGTAGTAATCAAGGATAAATGGAGATAAGTAACATGCTTAAGGAACAGGCAAGTGATATTTCCATATGGTGTCTGTTTGAATAAGAAGTAAATTGTAAAAGACAAATCAGTGTTTACAGGAAAATGTAACGTCGATGTCCAAATAAACAGTGTGTTAGTCGATGATTTGCTTGGCTGTGGTAATGTGTATCATTGTGTATGTGTCAGTATGCTTTGTTTTCTAAATGAAAGTGACAGAGGCACTGGTTTATACAAAAGTCCAGTCCTGGTTTTAGCTGGCTGAATGGATACCAGCACAGTGCCCTTGGAGCTGTATAAATTGCTCCTGCTTATTTTTCCTTATCTCCGCTTAAAAACATCTCCATGTAATCAGTGGCACCTTTATTATCATGCCAATATGTTTTTTAATGTGTTCCTTATCAAGCACCTGAATTGAGCCCCCTGGCCATTATAAAAGTTTATTAAAAGTGGGCTGGACTCTGGTGGTCTGAACTTCTCATTTCCAGCACAGTGAGGCAGCTGAGGGATCATGTTTAGAGGATTCACACCACTACGTGAAAATGACAACTGAAAAGCCGTTCTGTGCCTCAGATGCCACAGATTATTCAAACAATTGAGGATTTTGGATTGAATTTGGACATTGAATTGTTTTAGGGCCTCAGTTAACTTACCCTGGCGAGGTTAGCAGAGATGATTAGAGGTGATGGCAAATGTTAAACCAGCTTGAAGGAACCAGATATGCAATTTGGCAGCTTCATCAAAATATGTCTCGAGCAATAATACCATTTGTGCAGAAATCACAATGCCACGAATAGATTCAGACTGATGAAAGTTATGGGCGTGCCGCTGTTGTTTCTGATGTTTTGTTATTAAGGTGTGACTCTGACTGTGTAAAAGAGGATGTGTTGATGTTGCAGCGTTTCATAGCATTTCTGAAAAGGGTCTTTCCCTTTTCGGTTTTCTCCATCTGCTCCACATCCCCTCTGTTTTCCCAGGGTTTTATTTTTCTAAAATTGTAGCAACAGAGTAACAGGTTAAGAGTCTGCTTGTGTCACTGAGGAATGTTGCCTTTGTGAAATCCGCTTTGAAGCACAGGAACACAGTGGTGAATATGCAAATGTGTATCTGTTTTTGCTTTAGAGTTTGTATATAGAGATGTAGGAGGGCGTGTTTGCTGCTGCTTTCTAACCTGTTCATCTCTGTGTTTGTGCGTGTAGATGGATTCCGTAAAGTTATGCATGTTGACACTGGCATAGTGAAACAGGAGAGAGACGGTCCAGTTGAGTTTCAGCACCGCTATTTCAAACATGGACAGGATGAACTTCTGGAGAACATAAAGAGGAAGGTAGGGTCATGTGTTTTGTTTTTTTGTCCATTGGTCGGTAGAATTCATCCAATGGTTGTCCAGTTGTCCATGGCAAGTTCTAATAAGATTTATGATGTCATTTTAAATCATATTTAGTCAATCCTAATCATCATCACGCATCCAGTATCCAGAGGATCTTATCATTTAGACCAGGGGTACTACAAATCTTAAAGGGCCACAAAGAATTGTTTCAATGAGTCAAAGGTTGATTTATTGAGGTCAGTCAGGCCACGTGCGATAATACTGTAATATTCAAAACAAAAAGTCCTTTTCAGTAACAACAACATAAATACGAACTAAAATAAAATGTAATTTCCATTTTCACATGAATTAAAATAAATCGTTGAATAAAACAAAATATGACCCCTGTTATGAATTCAAAAGGAATATATCAGGAAGGGGTTAAGAATACTTTTCTTTTTAAATAAACACAAAGAAGGAAAATGTATTTCTGTCCTAAGGTGAATCAAGCATCTCAGGAATTCCAAAACAAACACACATGCTAAAATCAAGTCAGTGTCCCGTTCTGTCTAACAAAAACATCAAAACCACCATAGATTCCTTTGGTAAACAAATATATGAAGATCTCAAAGTGTAATGAAAAACTATTTTACATTCAAACTCTGCTTAAATAGAGAAGTGGCATCTTGTGTCTGTTGCCAATGCTTTGAACTTTGGCTCTAATGGTGTGAAGGCCGACACTCTGATGCAAGTGTTCGATATGAATTAACGATAGTAGTTTAATCAGTCTGCTGAAACCCAACCAAAACACAGAGTGAAGGAATAACAGTTCGGGGCCTTTAATAAGCGGCCGCCCATCGAGGGGCACTGATTTAGACAACACCTGTTTGTGCAGTGAACATTTTCTCCCTTGGTTGAAAACAACAATTACAACAACTAGGGTTTAGCTTGTTTTACTCAGCACAATATGTTCAATTTTTAAGGATAGAGTTTTAAGCAATTTAGTTACAAGTCAGTTTCTGAAATTAAACACATGAGGATCCATGTCAAGTTTAATTGCCACCATACTCGGGGCAGAACAAGGAACAGACTGACATTCGGCCCCATTGACCTCGACTGAGGGTTTAACGTATTTTTCAATCCAAACAATGAAAGTCTTAACAAAGTGCTCGAGAGGTAAAGTGACCATGGACTCCTCCATTTGTTCTTTTTCTCATTTCCATGATTTGGTCAGAAGTCATCTTCACACTGCTGCTGTCCTTTTCTACTGCTTGTGTGAAGATAGCGTCAACTCAAAGAGTGAATGCATTTCCAGGTGTCTAATGCTCGGCCTGAGGACGGTAAGATCCGGCAGGATGACCTGACAAACATTTTGGCCAGTGTTCACAGTGTTCACAGCAAGCAGGAGAACATTGAAGCCAGGCTGGCCACACTCAAGAGGTAGGTGCAAAGCTCTGCGCACGAAGCCGCTGCGCCAAACCAACTCAAACCCGTTACTGACGTGTCAGTTCTGTTTCCTCTCTTCCGCTGTCTGTGTCACCGCAGTCCTGACCCATGTGCGCACACACACACACACACACACACACTCGTTCATGTGAACGCACTCCCACCAGCGGACAGAGCGCTCGTCTGCGGGTAATAGCTCAGTTCTGTTGATGACTGTTGTCATTAAAAGAAATGACCGCCATGATTCCTCTAAGAGTTTGTGCCGGTGTCCGTCTGCCTGCCCCGCCCCCTCCATGCGCACCTCCTGCGAGCGCGCCCCCCAAAGCCGTAAACCTTGGGCAAACATTGTGAGCTGTGTACTACTCACCGCAGAGAATGTGGAGAATTCCTTCAGTCAAGGATGAACAATTGAGAATTGATGGTTTGGTCGGTTTGAGGGGGGAATGTATCATTCTGGATCAAGTTGATGTCCACATCAGAGCACACTGTCAACACTGCAGCCTATCATGCTGACTTTGAGTGTAATATATTCCGCATCCTAATCTTGTTATGACCATGGGCCTTTTATTTATTATTCAGTTGTATCTTGTTGATGAAAAAGGAATTGAATTTTAACAATAAACTTCATGAATGCAGCACTGTTCAAAAGATTCTGACACGATAAAGAGTGTTTCATTAGATACAAATGATTGATTGGAGATTAACAATAGCAAACCTTTAAATGCAGACAATAAGACACACCTAAAGTAAACATCATATATTGTAAGATCTGAACAAAATAGAAGTAGATCTTTCAAATGAGTCTTGAAGAAAGATAAAAGGACAAGGAGTTTGCCAAATGTACCTCCTCCTGTTGTGTGTTCCTTTCCAACCACTTCCAAAGCCGTTGCCTGACCTTTTAAGCAACAGCAGGTTGCCTTAATCATCATGTGTATTGTCCATTCATCTCATATTTGTGAACTCAGATATGACATTTCCAAAAGACATTTTTCAAATGTGTTGAAAAATCCCACCTGAAAAGTTTTCTTTTTAAGTCTTTGAAGGATCCTTCTCCAATTAGCATGAATGTTTCAATCGCTCACAGAGAAACTAGTTATATTTGAGCTGTATTTACATTTGAAACTTGTTTGGTGGTTTAGGGAGAATGAAGCACTGTGGAGGGAGATCTCCGATCTGAGACAGAAACATGCCCACCAACAACAGCTCATCAAAAAGGTGAGCAATACTCCGGACCACCTGTTTACATTCTGTACAACTATGTTTACATACCGTTCATATATATGCCTGCTCTAGGCTCCTCATTCACTATTTGATTGATTACTCAAAATTTCAGAATGCAAATTGACTGCCATTCACAGGAGTTCAATTTATCAATTTGATGCAAACATAAGCAGTTAGTTTCTGGCCTTTTTTTAATTGTGTCATGACCTCTTCAAGAATATTTGAGTAAAAAAAACAAACACCCAATATACATACCTTCTATAAATCCTAGATCCTGGTAAATAACTAAATGACCTCTGAGCTTCGTACGTTCTGTCCGAAATGTCCTGCAATATTTCAATTATTCAGTGTTGGGTTCAGTTTGACCTAATAACACTGCAGGGGATTGGAGATCATTGAGATTGCAATAAGAATTATTGTGGATAGTTTAAGAGCTGTGAAAAAGTGTTGCATTTCTGTAACCCTTATTTTGTGTCTGTGTTTATCTTCATTTTCAGCTGATACAGTTCATTGTCACATTAGTACAGAATAACCACATCCTGAATTTAAAACGCAAAAGGTGAGTTTACTCCCCCAAACTATGGGCCCATGTCACTTTTAATTTGTGAATGTATATCAAAAATTCAGAAAGTTGTTGTTTTAATCCATTTTCTATGCCCTTCGATTTGTGATGATCAGGATTTTTGATGAAGTGATAATGATTTATAGATGTTAAATCAAACACTACAAATCCACTCTTTTTGCTTGCTAAAGATGTAATATTTGGGATTTTTCTTAAAAGCAATTTATAGACTAATAAAAGCAATCTGTGTCGAACATTTTTTGAAGCCACTAAAAGTGTGTGATGGCACGTGAACCTGCAGAGAACTCTCTGCCTGTGTCTTTTGCTATGTACCAACATTCCTGAGGACAAGGTTAGAACTGTTAACCGCTCAAAGTTAGTCGAAGCCTGCCAAAGAACAAGCTTTTCAAACTTGACAAACCTTAAATAGCGAAGCGCACAACGTCTGCTGTGAACACTCCAGGTTCTACCTGTATTTTTGGGCAGGAGAGGAAGGGTTAAATGTAACGGGTGTGTTTTTAAACACCAGCTGATCAATCCTGCAGGCTTAACCAGTACAAATGTAAATAAGAGGAATTTACCATTTTTATATGCATGACCTGCATGTCTTTGTCAATTGAACAGTAGATCAACTAACTATTGCAACACTCTCATGGTGTAATCAAACTCAAAATATATCATGGTCTTTTTTTACAACAGGCCAATTCTCCTGAACAGCAGCGGAAAGAAGCCAAAATATATTCATCAGATCTATGATGACAACACGTGTGTGGAGCAGGTGTGTAAATAAGACAACCCAGTCATACACACATCAATCAACACTTATTCAGCGTCGTATTCCTGTGATCAACCATTTCATTTTCAAGCCTGCATGTTTCAAAAAATGTTTAATATGTGATATATAAAATTGAAACTTTTCTTGATTTCCTGTATAGTCAAGTGTGAACAGTCTGAATGGTGTGAAGAGCGCAGAGGTGTCAGATGATGTTATCATCTGTGACTTGACTGAAAATGACGGTGATGTGATGGTGGAGATCGCAGAGGGCTCCCCTCGAACCTGTGACCAAGGGTAAGACAAGTAACCGTTGACAGCTTTTGTGAAATCTTTTTCTTTTGCTTTTAGCTGCCATCTTGCAAAGGTGATCAAAAGGTTTCTGATTTCCTGATGGACCAGATCCGTTTAGCTCCGTGTGCCCAACCTTTCCCTCGTTGTATGTGAATGTAAAATGATCATGGTTTGTGCGTTGGGCAGATTTGTTGATTCCAGTCACCAGCTCTGCTCGCAAGATTAGAGAAGGCTACACATGCTCTCACACTCGCAGCACATTTCTGTCCCCAGTTTCATGAGTGGTCCGAGCTAGAAGGGGCTGGGACTGCGCAGCCGCAGACAGCGCAGTTCTCAGCATCTGCAGGGCGAGGATCCAGGATTTTTAGGGGTCCAAGCCCAAGGGGGCTGAAAGCGGATGGCCTGTGACAATGGGCCATCAACTCGATATTCTCAGAGCACCCCTCATAAGATACCTCGGGACAGGATCTGGACTGGTTGGGCGGACCCCCTGCCCCCCCAGCATCCCTGCAGGGACATACAGCTGGTGCAGTGTTCCACGGCCAAAACAAAACCCACATTGGTTGAGTGTGATCCCCCTGTAGTTGGAGAACACCCTCGGGTTCCCCTTCTGTAAGAGGAGAACCATCATCCCAGTCTCACGCTCCAGAGGCATTAGCATAGCTACTCATGGTTCAATAGCATAGCTACTAGCAATAGCATCCACTATGAGTAGCTACGAGGTACAGTAATGGGAGTTTGGGCTCTTTTCAGGGAACCGGGTTCTTTTCGGTCGGCCCACTCGGGGTGGGTGATTGAATTTGGAGGGGGTAGTATTCACTGTCAGTAGTTGCAGACAAAGGCAGAATGTGCCGATAGAAAAAACTCATTTCGATTTTTAAAGCCAAAGGGAAATGCTAGCTCTATGTAAGAGACGGCAAAGTGAATTTGTTGTGATGCAATTACACATCTTTGTACACAGATGAATGATATGCTCTTTTTCCAACTGTTCTCTACAAGGGATGTGGAAATTGTGGAGGTGGAACTCGACAGTTGTGAGGTGTTGCCCGCGGAGGCGGAGCCAAGCACAAGCTGCACAGCCGACAACAAGAGGGAGGCTAATGTGTCGGCATCGTGTGACGGCAAGAGGAGCAGCATTTCAGACAGCAGGGACCCAATCAGCAGGGGCCCCTCCAGCAGTGGCCCCTCCAGCAGTGGCCCCTCCAGCAGTGGCCCCTCCAGCAGTGGCCCCTCCAGCAGTGCCCTGCAGCGCAATAAACCCCCAAGCCTCAGTGTGGAGGACCCTGTCAAGATAATGGACTCAATACTGAATGAAAATGGGGCAATATCACAGAACATCAACCTGCTTGGCAAGTAAGTACTTGTTCCTTACGTCACAATGTTAGTCATTCTATATCATGTTCATCTCCAAAAGCAAGTGAGCTCAGTCACGAAGGAGTTAAGAGCCATATGGAATGTCTACGCTTACATTATTGGATATACTGGATATGACAATTTCAATCAATCAATATATCAATCAATCGAATTGTATTTATATAGCCTGTATTTACAAATCAGAGTTAGTCTCACAGAGCTTCACGGGGTGGTAACATCCTCTGTCCTTAGAGCCTCAGAAAGGGTCCGGAAACACGACAGGGGGAAAAACCTTAACATGAAAAAAAGAAAAGGTAGAAACCTGAGGGAGAGTCACTGAGGGATCCACTCCAGGACGGACAGACGAGTAATAGATGTTCCACAGAATGTTCAAGAACAATACACACGCCCTCAGAGTTACAGTGTGATGTCACACGCCCTCAGTTACAGTGTGATGTCACATGCTCCCTCAGAGTTACAGTGTGATGTCACACACTCCCTCAGTTACAGTGTGATGTCACACACTCCCTCAGTTACAGTGTGATGTCACACACTCCATCAGAGTTACAGTGTGATGTCACACACTCCCTCAGAGTTACAGTATGATGTCACACACTCCCTCAGAGTTACAGTGTGATGTCACACACTCCCTCAGAGTTACAGTGTGATGTCACACACTCCCTCAGAGTTACAGTGTGATGGTTGGGTCTGACAGACTAAGAGTAAGATACTCAAATGATTTGTAATTTCCTGTCGGTCGAGGGCTGAATAAAAGGTCGTGGTTAAATATTGCTGCAATCCCTCCACCTCCCTCTAGGGGTAGTCACACCCTATGAGACTGCCGGTTTGGTCATGTGTTTGTGTTTTCAGGATGGAGTTAATGGACTACCTGGACAGTATTGACTGCAGTCTGGAGGACTTTCAGACCATGCTGTATGGAAAGCACTTTGACATAGATTCTGATGCCTTACAGGTAAAGACCCAGACATTTACAATCACACAGTACCAACGTTTTAAAAATACACTCCTACATTCATGAGAAAAGACAGTTTAACATAATCAGAATGGTGTGTTCATCAAATCTTTAATTCACCCCAATTCAAGATACATTCAATTAAGTTTCAACCATTCAGTGTAGTATTCTGAATATCATGAACTTAAATTATGACGAATGAAATCATACGTATATTGTAATTTAAGATAGTGGTAAATATACCCCTCAACATTTATACTGAGAAAAGTCCACGTTTTGGAATGGGAAAAAACAATGTTGAATGTTATGTTGAGTAAAAATGTGATGGATGATGAAAACTGTTTGCTGTGGCTGTCGATGGACAGAGCAGGTAGAATGATGTCGCTGAAAAAAGGTAATTGTTACAATAAAGCTATGACTTGTCAAAAGGACATTGTTAGTGTCTTAATCTTTAGCTGTTTCAACCCCAGTATATGTTTCTCATGTTGGCAAGACTACACAATGAGGCTCGATTCAGTCATTTGAGGAGGTTCACTGTTTCACTCGAAGCTGTGTTGTTGTTTTCTTGTTTATAGGAGAGTGTGCCCTCCAAAGAGAACACGACACAGCTTAACAAAGGCAAGACAGAAGAAAACACAGGTGAGAAATACTTGAAACACTGCAAACCACAGCCTCCACTGGTGTCAGTTTACATTGTTCCCACTCTTTATACAGTGTAGGATTTAGTGACATCTACATATTGATGACGTGGGATGTTGCCTTCTACATCTGTGCTAAGCATGTAAAAGAACCCACAGTAGATATCAGTTCAGTGTTGTTTGTCCATTCTGGGCCAGCGTGAAACAATGGTGTGGCAAAATGGATTCACTAACCTCCATAAGAATTAGAAAACGCCTGTAGTCGGTGACTATTCTGGTCTTTTGGGGTTTTTCTTAACATCATCTGTGCATTTGTTCAGATAAGCAGTTGATCCAGTACACCACCTGCCCCCTGCTGGCCTTTCTTGATGGCTGCACCCATCCTGCTGAGGTGGACCCAAGCAGCAGTCCCACCGCACAGGCTGATTTGTCTGAGCTGCTGGAATCCAAGCCGACTGTTCGCAGCTCTCTGATTCGCTTGGAGCCTTTGACGGAGGCAGAGGCCTGTGAGGAGACACTTTTTTACATGTGTGAACTGAGTCCTCCTGCTGGAGTGGAGTTTGACTCCAACCAGCTGGATAGAGTGTGATGCCACGCACACTGATATGAGTGGACTGACTGAAGCCCTCCACTTTAAAGATAATGCTGACAGTGTTCATATTTGTCACCTCTCTGGCCTCAGGTGTGAGTGTTTGCTGACAACCAGAAACTGAAGGGAAGGCAACACAGATGTTCATGTTTTTTAAATGTAAGACCTGAGTTTGAGAGACATTTTCTCATTTCCAAATCAAATGCATTTAAGGTGAAGCTCTGTTGCCCATTTACTTTGACAGATATGAATCATATGGAAAAAACATGCACAACCCACTCAAAGCAGGAAATGTCTGAAGGATTCATGTGTATCAAGTTCTCAAAGATGGAAACAAGTCTCAACAGGAACTTCTGTAAAAGCAATAGTTCAACCAACTCTGAATCCATGGTAACCTCTGGACCCATTGACAACTGTAGAATGTTTCAATAAAGAATGAGACTTTCAAAACCAAATCAAAACAGTTGAATGAAATATAGTTTTGTTTTCAACTGTAATTACTGAGGTTAGTGTTGTCAGAACAGTCGCTGCATGATTGAGAGACAAGCAATCCATGGTTTTGAGGAAGGACGCTGTAATAAGTTTTGAATAAAGGGACCAAGCCGTGTGTTTCCAACCTGCTGTAAGTCACTTTATTAGTTGGTTGTTGACGTGAATTGTACCGTGATCTCCCGAGAGAAGGAGCCGTCTTTGTGTTGTCGCCTCAGCAGTTTCACACTTTGTCACGTAACATGGACGCGTGAGCAGGAACTCAGCCACGCGGCCAACAAGCAGCGCACCAGTCACACCAGGAGGTGTCTTCTATCTCCCCATTCAAATAACTATCCAATGAGACCTGTGCACATACAGCACAGGTTAGAACACTTCTGTACACTATGCTGAAGAATAGACCATTTCACAGAAATGCAAGTTACTCGCATGTCTGTAAATTAAACCTCTTGTTGAAAATTCTGGTCTCATTTTTCTGTGATTAAGAATATATTATCAAACACAAAGGCCTCTGAAGTCAAAGAAAACTTCAAGATAGGATTGAAGTCAAGCCTCAGTCACCTGACAGCAGATCTGAACGGCAGAGGCGTCAGCTGATCACTGCACTATACACTGATACTGTCTGTCCTCCTTTTCCTCATCACACCTCCAAACACCACGGCAGAGGAAGTTACTGTGCTGTCATTTTCTATCTGCTTTGACACCTGGGGCCTTCAAATCCCACTCGGGCCATTTGATCGAGCGAAGAGCCGATTACGTCATCTGCGTAAACATATGGAGCGCCATTTTGAAAACACTGTCCACGCAGCGAGTCACACGCACAGACTCGTAGCAATGGATAAAGCTACTAAACAGCAGTGGTCTGAAGAGGAGACCCAGTGCTTCTTGGAACAATGGTCTTCGTCCGAAGTCCAGAATCGATTAGAGGGAGCCGCTCGAACCAAGCCGGTGTTCCAGAGTATCCAGATAAAGATGGCCGCTGCCGGGTACGAGCGGACTGTGGAGCAGATAGTCAACAAGCTAAAGAAGCTTAAGAAGGATTACAGAGAGCGTAGGAAGGAGCTGCAACACCACGGCACGCGGCGACTGAGAAGGGTTCCCCGCTTTCAACTGCTGCACTACTTTCTTGGCGACGGAGCCGCGAGTCGAACTCCCGCTGCCCTGAACTCTGCCACCGCCTCCGCTTCGGCCTCGCTCCACTCAGCTGTTGATGAGTTAGTGGGACATACGACCACAGACGGTATCGATCCTGGTAGGTCCCAACCCTCAACCACCCTGTTGTTGTGCTGCTATCGTGTTAACGCAAGTCCCAACAACACGATGGGCGTAAGCTATCGTGCGATAGGCGCTGGTTGGCTAACGATAACTGACCGACTTCCTGGAACCCCACGGTGTCTCCATCCAAACTAACGTCCTTCTCGACGTCAGTAACTGGTTCAGGTTGTGGGAGTGTGTCGGCCATGTCGGTAGATACACGATACTGTCGATATAAACGGTCCGTTTGTCCAATGCTGCACTAAAGTCATGACAAAGTTTGATCGTTAACTGTCCTTACAAATGTTTTGTATCTTGTGTTTTGTGTGCTCTGTACTTTCAGGTCCTTCTAACTGGAACGCCGCTTTTATTATTATTATTACTATTCTTTTCATTACTGTCACTATTACTCCCACGAGTTGACTTGTGGAAAAGGCTGAATGAGGGAAGGGAAGGCTTACCTTGGCCCGGGTGTGTGAGTTGAAGTTCTGTCTGGTTCTTCTCAGAGTTGGCGCCATTGGAGGACGAGGCAGAGTTTGGACGCGCGCCCGTGGCCCTCGGCTCAGCGGTGCGGAGCCCTGCCACCGAAAACTGCACTCGACGGTCCAGATGTGGTGAGATCTGTTCACATCGGGACATGCAAAGATCCACATCAAATTCCTTCACAAAACAAGTTCAGTTTTAAAACATTTGGCTCAAGTTCAATGTGTTTGATGGGTAAATACCGTTGTACGTATTTGCTTTACGCCAGTATCGAGCAATGGCGACTTATGCTGAGTTATTACACTTTTACAATCCATCCAATTTGTATAATGCATCTCTTGTCATCTTTTTCCACGTCTGAATGTGCACAGATGAAAGGAAGCAGTGTGCCTCCACAGATGTGTTGGAGTTCCTCCACAGGTCAGACAGAAGGTTCCTGGAGCAGAGCAGGAGGGAAGAGGACCTGCTCAAGTCCATGTTCCAGAGGATGGAGGACAATTCAAATGCCTTAATCTGCCTGATGGGACGCGTCGTGTCGGTGCTGGAACGTAAGTGACATCTCACTACCGACCACGTCTTGTGCCTTTAAAACACTAATATTGTGGTTTGGTCCAGAATTGTTCGATTTTGCACTTTGAGTCGTGTAAAAAATGTTGTGTGAATGTTGTGGTTTTTAATGTAAATATTGTTTTTTGTATATGCTGTTTTTTGTTTGTTTCACTTGTACAGTTTGTGTAACTGAAAAATAATTTCATAATAAAAGGCTGCATGTCGAATCAAAGTGTTTTTATCTGCCCCTAGAGAGAATGGAGACCAAACTGGCAGCTTCAGTACATTTATGTGCAAACAAAAAGCACTGCACCTTTATGAAGCCTTCACCAGATCAAACATTGTAGTGGTATAAAGAAGAAGTAAGTAAGTGGTTTAAATAGTCCTTTGAAGCCGCCCTAATCTCAGCTCCTTCTGGGTGACCCTGCTCTGTAATGCTCGGACGGGGGGTTGAAAGTCTGTCATGGAGCCCCTCACCTTCCTGCAACTTGCTGAGGAGGCTTGGACCTCGTTTCTTGGTCTGAATATTTTACATTTTCCTGAGTTGGGCGGAGGCGTCCAGTTCACCTCCTGAGACCCAAGCTTTTGTTTGGTGTGTATTTTTTTTCTTTTCTCAGCTATTTGCGATTAGTCGGGCATCGTTTTTGCAAAAAGAAATGATGTCCTCATATGGGAACAGTTGGCTCATCGTTCTATGAAAACATGTTCTCATAACAAAAGGTCATAACTACTCTGAAAACAGAATTCAGCCTTCAACAATAAGCAGTTCTTTAAAAATCAATGTCAACCTCTTAGTTGTCTGTTGCCATGAACAAGTGTTCTGTAAAAACATGATCAAATCAACTCAAAATCCATAATGGAGACAGATGTCAAATACACGATGTAGTTATCTCACTTAGTGGCTCTTTAATTCTGAGGTTGAACAAATGTACCATTTGAAAGAACTACTTCCACTTGTCAACTTTGCATTCCCGTGTTATTCTGACCACGTGGATCAATAACGTAATATATACAGTCCCAATGTCCTCAAACAAGTGCTTCATCTGGATGAGCTTTTTACATTTTTTTTACTAAGGCAACTTCCTTTCAGATTTGCATATAACACGAGGCAACAGACGTTATTGAGCATAAATACACAGGTTTCGAGCATGAGGTGATCTGTTTGCCCCGGGGCCATTTGTCTGTCGGGGGTGGCCGTAGAAGGAGTTGACTGGTTTCCCGAGCATCGTGTTTTCACTGAACTCTGAGGACGCGAGGAATCGTGCCTTTGAATCATACAGTACGAGGCCTTGGAGCAGATCGTCCAGTGGGGGGCAGCAGAATGCAAATGTACATTGAAAGCACCGAGCTGTGCGTCGGCAGAAGAAGACAGACGGCGCAGGGAGCTCACACGACCCCATCTTCTCCGAGTCCCACCACAGCCAGTGTCCGTGTTCTGACCGGAAAGCGATGGGAGCCGTCCTGGGCCTGTGCTCCATGGCGAGCTGGGTGAGTGGGGCCGGGGGACGGGGACGGGGACGGGGAC
>JAFBJT010110134.1:0-18121 GCA_016785325.1 Chascanopsetta lugubris | reverse complement strand
GCGGGCGGGGGGGGGGGGGCGGACGGGGACGGGGACGGACGGGGACGGACGGGGACGGGGACGGGGACGGACGGCGGCCGCTCGGGTCTGTCTTTGTTTTCAGTCGCTTCGTCCGTTCTTCGCCGCCATGACTGCGCAGCACCGAGGGACGGGCCGAGGCAGTAAACGATCGTCCAGTGGGGGGCAGCAGAATGCAAATGTACATTGAAAGCACCGAGCTGTGCGTCGGCAGAAGAAGACAGACGGCGCAGGGAGCTCACACGACCCCATCCTCTCCGAGTCCCACCACAGCAAGTGTCCGTGTTCTGACCGGAAAGCGATGGGAGCCGTCCTGGGCCTGTGCTCCATGGCGAGCTGGGTGAGTGGGGCCGGGGGCCGGGGACGGGGGACGGGGACGGGGACGGACGGGGACGGACGGGGACGGGGACGGACGGGGACGGACGGGGACGGACGGGGACGGGGACGGCGGCCGCTCGGGTCTGTCTTTGTTTTCAGTCGCTTCGTCCGTTCTTCGCCGCCATGACTGCGCAGCACCGAGGGACGGGCCGAGGCAGTAAACAAAGACACAGACTGGCCGTCACGGCCTCCGTAAGAGACGATCGCATTTGTGTAGATCGTCCAATCGTTTCCCGTGTCGAGACTCCGGGAGGTTTCGCGCCTGAAAAGCCCCGTGTCACGATGTAAACACCCGAGTTGCGACACCGACGCTTGTAAACAGTGTCCAGTTTCATGGATGGACACTCAGTGTCATCACATGTCCCCCGATGTCCCCGACCAGCCCCGTCAACAACTCTGCGTCTGTATGTGTGTGTGTGTGCAGATCCCCTGCCTGTGCGGCAGCGCCCCCTGCCTGCTGTGTCGTTGCTGCCCCAGCGGGAATAACTCCACGGTGACTCGGCTGATCTACGCCTTCTTCCTGCTGCTGGGGGTGGGCCTGGCCTGCATCATGTTGATGCCTGGCATGGAGAACCAGCTGAAGAGGGTAGGTTCCACCGGAGGAACGGGTCCGACAGGTGTCAGTGTGTCGGCCCGGTGCACTGGTGCCTTTGAGATTGTACAGTTTATACGTTTAGCTTTGTTCTTACAGTGACCCCCCTAATCCCCTGAACCACAACCCCCTGCATTGTTGAATGTAAATCCTAAATGATCCTATCACGTGATTTTGCAGACTTTTTTGCAACCAGCCCGTCATTTGTCGGGTTTGACTTTGATCTTTGTGATCTCCCCTGCGGTGTGGTAGATTCCTGGATTTTGTGAAGGAGGGATGGGATCGTCCATCCCTGGTGTGGAAGGACACGTGAACTGTGACGTGCTGGTGGGCTACAAGGCTGTTTACCGCGTTTGCTTTGGGATGGCCATGTTCTTCCTGCTCTTCTCTCTGCTCATGATCAAAGTCAGGAGCAGTCAGGACCCTCGAGCCGCGCTGCACAATGGGTACGGTTTCTTGACAAATAATTGGACGTCATTTATCTTACACCTTCGAGAGAACATTTGGAAGGGAGGCACACGTGCTGATAAAGTTGTTTTGACCTGTCCTTTAGGTTTTGGTTCTTTAAGTTTGCTGCAGCGACTGCCATCACCATCGGGTCTTTTTTCATCGCTGAAGGTCCTTTCTCTACCGGTACGTATTCTTGTCCACTCGGCACGATCGTACGGCTACTGTAAGTATTCCAGTGTCGATGTGAACGCTGTGTACTTTGTAACGCGAGCGTGTCCTGCAGCTTCACTCAGACACCAGAGGCAGTACATGTCAATTCAACGGTCTTTATTTGTAACGTGCAGACGGCCACAATGCTGCACATTCCTGTTTTCTGAGTGTGTGTGTGTGTGTGTGTGTGGGGGGGGGGTGCTTTCTAGGCTGCTGCCAAAAGGGGATAGGAGTGTTATTACACCAGGGGGGGTTTCAGTTATTATTCTAAGAAAGCCTGATTGTTATCTGGGGCCAAATAATCTCATATATATCAAGATCTGTTCTTAATATTCGATTAAAGTATTGATGTAGCAAGATATTTATTTATGTGTCATCTACGTTATCTTTATTTTTGTAACCATTACTCCAAACACCATCTTACCAATAAACTTAAATGCATGTGAACACAATTTTACATTCCAAACAAAAAACATTGACTCTTTGTAGAGTAGACTTTGTTTACCAGACAATACCAATCAATAATAAATACAAACAGTACCCCTCTTCTCAAAAACACTCAATTTAAAAGCAAATTGGACGGGAATGAAATGAGCGAGTGGTCTTCTAAAGTGGGACTTTTATTTTGAAGGCTAAGTGCAGCATCAACATGAAAATCTCCGCCTTCACTGTGGTTGTTTATGCTTTCTGAATTGCATATCCTAAGGAGCAGCTTGACGTAATATCTTCAGATTTGGAACATTCACTTTGACCAAAGTTGAATTTTTGAATCGAAACTTCTTGGGCAGGTGAAGGTGTCCAAGGGAAATGAGATGTTTGTAGTTTACAGCTTTCCTCTCGTTCACAGTGTGGTTTTACGTGGGAATGGCTGGAGCCTTCTGCTTCATCCTCATCCAGCTGGTTTTACTCATTGACTTTGCTCATTCCTGGAATGAGTCTTGGGTGGAGAAAATGGAAGAAGGCAATTCTCGTTGTTGGTATGCAGGTATGAACATGTAGCATGTATCGGAATTATTCACCGCTGTGTGTTTTATGGTGTCATTTGACTGATTGATACTTTTATGACATCCAAACATTGCCTCTAAAATCACACTTAATCTCAGAAGGTTTAAACAAGGTTTTACTGCACCTGTCCTTGAACTTGTGTTGGCAAAAAAAACAAATATCAAAATCAAATGGGGCTGAATAAAGTCAGTCAGAGCGAAATGTCAGGGATCGCTAAGGTCCGATGAACAGTGCAGTAGTTTGCACATCAATCAATGAAGAATGAAGATTCTCTGAGACATTCCCTTAAAGCCCTTGATGAAATGGAAGTAATGATCTATAAGCGTACGTGTTGATGCCAAACAAACAACGCACCTGTTTCTCTTTCAATACTGAAAAATCAAATCGAATTGTTGGCTAGATAATCTGCAACAATGTGATCGTAACAACGCACACTTTCTTTTCTGCAGAAATAGCGTGAAATGACCTTGTGCTAACAACAGTCAGTGTAACACTGTGGCTCATGATTGATATTGAACCTGCTGTGTCCACAGCTCTGCTCTCAGTCACGGCAGTGAACTACCTGCTGTCTCTGGTGTCTCTGGTCATGTTCTACATCTACTACACCCACTCTAATGGCTGCACTGAGAATAAGGTCTTCATTAGTATCAACATGCTGCTCTGCATCGGCGCCTCCGTCATGTCCATCCTGCCCCAGATCCAGGTACATGTTTTTTCCATTATTATCCAGATGGACCGATGTTCACGCTCAGACGTAGACAGGTCTGAGCGTGTGACTGTGAAAAGGGGCAGAAAGCTCTGGTAGTGCAGGAGGGAGGCCGGAGCCCCCTGACCGTGACCACCTGCCTCGGTATCTTCTCCGTTTGAATCGAGAGAAGCGCCTTCACCTCGCTCCCTATCCAGTGTTGGATCATGAGCAGAATAATGAAATGAAAATGTTGAACATTGTCCCAAGTTGTAAAGAAATAGGATCAGCGAGCAACATTAAAGGCTGTACTGACACGCAAATGGACAAAGGTTCTGTTGGAAAGGATAGAGGAACTCGCCTCGGCATGTGGCAGAAGAGGAATTTAGTGTTTCGTGTTTTACTCCAGCCCATATCGGTAAACTGCCCCAGGTGTGAATGTCAATTGAATATTTTCCGTACATAGCAGACCGGGCAGTTTTGTGGTGAGAGGGAAAGGGTTGAGTGAATTCCTCCCACGTGTCCGAACACCCGCTGTGGTCTGTGTGCAGGAGTCCCAGCCGCGGTCCGGTTTGCTGCAGTCCTCCTTGGTGACCCTCTACACGATGTACCTGACCTGGTCTGCCATGACCAACGAGCCTGGTAAGATTTCACCTGCAGATGTCTGTTGAAAAGCTGTCCGAGTCTGATGATGTCGCGAGAGCATCATTTGAGCCTCGTCGTTCCTCGGAGCACGTTCATGAATGATGTAAAAGGCTGTTTTCTTTCGCCTGCTTGTTTGAGTTCTGCTCGCAGCATGTGGCCCGTGCTAGCTGATACTGCGCACTCGTACTGTCGGCTGACTCCGGGCCTTCCCTGCGAGGCTGCGTCGGCCAGACACCGTTGTCGCGTACTGACGGCAGGACTAAGTCTGTTTTCTTGTTTCTCGCAGACAGGACTTGTAACCCAAGCCTTCTGGGTATTATTGGGCTGAACAGTACCAGTCCCGCTGGTCAGGACCATGTAGTTCAGTGGTGGGATGCGCAAGGGATTGTGGGATTGATCCTTTTCCTGATGTGTGTCCTCTACTCCAGGTGAGCGCATCCTTTGACACATCCGTGGGTAAACTGTCGGAACGAATGATCGACTCTTACACATTTCTCTCTCTCTTCCTTTGTCCAAGTATTCGTAATTCATCCAACGTCCAGGTTAACAAGTTGACTCTGACCAGTGATGAGTCAGCTCTGATCGAGGATGGACCTCAGACCGACAACTTTGAGGAGGGCAGCAACAGAGCTGTGGACAACGAGAAGGATGGGGTCACTTACTCCTACTCTTTCTTTCACTTCATGCTGTTTCTGGCCTCTCTCTACATTATGATGACACTGACCAACTGGTACAGGTAAGCAGGTCAAAGCTGGAGGGGGAACGAACGTAAGGTCAACGGGGATTCAGTCCTCGACTTTTTGTCCATGAAGTCAGACTCGTTGACTATTTTCGACATTTGTTGACTGTGCTGAGAAGAGAACAGTCCATTAGGTGTGTGAATCGACATGTGTCCACGCTCATGTTTGTGTTTAACTAGCGTTTTGAATCATTGGACCTTATATGTCGGATCGATCACTGCTGATGATTATTGTGTATTCCCTGCAGCCCTGATGCCAACTATGAGGCCATGACCAGCAAGTGGCCATCGGTGTGGGTCAAGATCTCCTCCAGCTGGATCTGCATCGCCCTCTATGTGTGGACCCTGGTGGCTCCGCTGGTCCTCATCAACAGAGACTTTGATTAGAATGTGCTCTGTCCCTCTCCCACACTCATGCTCTGCTTCTCACTTGTTTTCTTTGGGTAAACAGTCGGTAGATGGCCGTGCGTCAGTTACTGCTGAGGGGGCTCGGCTGCGCTGGGATCAGATGTGTGGTTTGGTGGCTCTGGCTATGGAAGTGTTGCTGCTCCCTCTCTGCAGGGGAGATGTGGATCCTTTTTTAGTTCTGACTGCAGCCCAGTGTCTTTCAGTGTAGTGTTGTGACCACCTCAGCAGGTGTGCTCGTGCTCCCTCTTCCCATGCCAAAATATATCTCGTGATGTCCTGGTGAATTTGAAACATTTGTTTCTATAAAGACAGACTGGCATGTTTTTCCTTTAGTACTTGATGTGAAAATAACAGTATCTGTGTATGAAGCGTTTATTATACAAAGACAGGCTGTGGTTGCGCCGCCCCATCGTGGACTGAAGGAAGTCGTACATGTGAAACATGGAGGTTCATGTGGGATGTTGTCAGAGTGAGTAGTGGATTGTGCTTGTATGTGAGTGGGATGCATAAGAAGAGCGTATGTATTTGATTCCACCCTCAGAGCCGCGAGGCCTCGTCTACGTATGTTTTACAGCTCTGTGGCACATACGCAACAAAAGCATTGCTGCTATTGCTTGTGATTTAAGTTTAAATGTAAAAATTAAAGTATTTGTTTGACACCTACTAGATAACTTGTCAATCCTTAGCATGTAGTTCTTAATAGTGATGTGGTTATATATTTGTTCATTTTTCCCCTTGTGCTTTTATCCTGCTTTTTTCCTTGACATGTAAAAGTACATTGTGACTGGTTTAATAAAACTGAAGAAAACGAAGCAGGTTGCTTTATCTTTTGTCACTGGTCATTCCTGATTTATTTCAGAAAGGCAGCAAAAATAATGTAAATCAAAAAATAAAATAAAACAAATGATGAAATGTTCAAAATGTTAGAACCGTACTGTATACTCTATCATTGTATATGGGGAGTGGGAGTCAGTCCAGATATCGATAAGGACAGTTGGGGGCCCTGACGCTGAAACCCTGAATGGCCCCACGTGAACAGGTAGAAATACCCCAGACCCACAAGACGAGATAAGCGGTCGAAGATGACGTGACACTTGTTGTAAATATTTGTAGACTATGATTTAATCTCAGTTTTACTTTTAAATGTTCATATTTGCATCTTGTGTTGATATTTTGGATTTACAAATTGCTATTTCTTTATTCATAATCTTTTAAATTCCGGTCTTATTTGAACTCATGATTACCATATCCGTATCTCATAGTTATCATAGTAGAGATATGTAATCGTTATTATAACATATGATCTCAAATAAGACCGGAATGAAACAGATTATGAATAAAGAAATATCTTCTGGCTTTTTCCTGTAA
This sequence comes from Chascanopsetta lugubris, assembly GCA_016785325.1. Lineage (NCBI taxonomy): Eukaryota > Metazoa > Chordata > Actinopteri > Pleuronectiformes > Bothidae > Chascanopsetta > Chascanopsetta lugubris. The sequence continues at coordinate 11,623 of JAFBJT010110134.1, read as the reverse complement.
AACATCGATCATTTAATGCCCATGACAATGTGAATATTCACAATGTTGCTCGATAGTTCAATGAAAAAAATATTTTTGACAGTTGCGGTTTACGTTAGTGATCACATTTACGACGTTACCGGAAAGTAGCTCAAGTAAAGTGAAGGGTTCAACGAGGATGATGTATGACTTTATATTGACGTTTATTAAAGATGAGAACTACGATTCGTTTGTCGTAATTACGAGATAATATTCAAAAAGAAGTTGACTTGGTGAATGCAGTCCGCTTCCGTGCATATAGGTGGATTTGTGCGCGGCAAACATTGGCATGGTCAACAAATCTTTACGTGGATTATCAAACGCAACATTAAAGGCAACATCAAAGACAGCCTAAATAGGCTAAGACTTCTAAGATGGTTGTACATTATGAATCGAGTGAGTGGCTAAGAATCCTGCCTGCTTTATTTTTTGTAGAAACATTTTTATTTTTTGTAGAAAGTTAAGGGATAAAAATGATTCCATTACCGACCAGGAGATGGCAGCAGTGCGTGACATGACGCCATGATACTTGACTTGTCTGACAGAAAAAAAGAGGAAGAATCCCCCACAGTGAAGTGGGGCATCATGGCGGACGGCAGAGAAAAAGCACTGCAGGATTATAGGAAGAAATTACTCGAACACAAAGAAGTGGACGGGCGGTTAAAAGAATGTAAGTGACATTAAAGCCGTTGTTGGTGGAATGTGAAGGGCGCCGTCTCGATTGCCGGCACGAGTGTGAGTTTCCGGGAAGGCTAACCCCCGCTAGCCGGCTAGGTGCTTATTGCTTTGTCATTCAGTTAGCATCTCCGTGGACATGAATGGGAGTGAGTGGGACGACGCTAACACTGCTATCTTAGCATTACGGAGGCTAACTGACTGGTTGTTGACCGAACCGTCACAAACGGACACATTGAAAGCAGGTGTAGACTTTATAAACCGAAATGATGATAAAAGCGCTGTGCCTTTGATCTCGAAGTTACCGGGGGCTGTGGGCTACGGCAGCTTGAAAATGTCATCGGAAGTCGGGTTGTTGTTGTAGTTTAGCGCCGCCTGACACTGTGTTACTCCTGTGTTTGATTCCAGTGAGGGAGCAGCTGAGAGAACAAACCAAACAGTACGAGAAGTCAGAGAACGACCTGAAGGCTCTGCAGAGTGTCGGACAGGTAACCTCCTCCAGCTCGGGGCAGAAACCACCTGCTCTCACCCTGTGCTGTGGTTCATTAGTGATCTCACAGACTGTCACTAATGCACATATCTGTGTGTTTAAGAACTGAAAGGATACAAACCCCAGCGAACATCGATGACGCTAGTATTGTGTAGCGGAAATACCTCAAACCTGAACCCAAGACTCCTAGTAAGGAGTTATTTTCATAGTAAATACAAGGAGACTTTATTCTTAAGAGTAAAGTGGCGCTGGGGCTTCTCAAATGAGACATTTTGGTCATTTAATACCACGTATGATTCAGCCATCCACTGATCACACCATTCTCTCAAGCCATATCTTTGTGATGAATTGGTGCCATTTGATTGGGTTTTAAGGAAAATGTTGGGAATGCGCCAATATCCAATGAATGACATCGTCTTCACCAGTGAAGTTTTGCCTTGTTTCTTCTAGATTGTTGGAGAAGTGCTCAAACAGCTGACTGAAGAGAAATGTAAGTTCTCTTTCATCTCTTCACATGCAATTACACATTGTATGAATACATTTCCTGTTATAAGATGTGTTTTTAAATTCCAGTTATCGTCAAGGCTACCAACGGCCCTCGGTATGTGGTTGGATGCCGCAGACAGGTACCTGTGCTGCTCACCGTACTGCTGTTTTGATCCAGGAAACATTTTTATAGCCAGATGACTTCTCACTTTACTGTACAATTAGCATTCTGCCAGAATTTGTATACTGTGGTTGGCAGTGTGGTAAATCCATAATCAGGTGACATTGATTGACATGATTTTAGTTACCACATTGCTTTATGCTTGAAATGAGCTTGAAGTACAACAGAGTTTCAGTAAAAGGTCACAGGTGAACTCATGGATAAAACCTTTCATCCCAGTTGGATAAGTCCCAGCTGAAGCCAGGAACCAGAGTGGCGTTGGACATGACCACACTCACCATAATGAGGTAAGACGTCACTGCTTTTTCTGAACTCTGAAGTCACATCAAATAATGATGGCAGTATTTACCTTGTGTTTGCTGTTTGTTTAAAGGTACCTGCCCAGAGAGGTAGACCCTCTGGTGTACAACATGTCCCACGAGGACCCTGGCAGTGTCTCTTACTCTGAAATTGGAGGCCTGTCTGAACAGATTCGTGAGCTGAGAGAGGTACAGCGAGAACCTGCAATGATGTTAAACAAGATGCACATTTCACGTTTTAATGTTTCGGTTTGTGTTGCTCACATTCTGATACTTAGTGTTTGTATGGATGAGCTTATATTGTATGGATTTTGCTGCAGATGTTGGATAGAAATTTCTTTTAGATTTGTTTTTAATTTGTCCGCTTCATGATGCTGCTGTTTTTTTATTGCAGGTGATCGAGCTGCCTCTGACTAATCCAGAGCTCTTCCAGAGAGTGGGGATCATCCCTCCGAAAGGCTGTCTGCTCTTTGGGCCTCCAGGTTTGTGAAGACACTTTTACACTTACTAGACTACATCAGTCACAAGTTAGATTCTATCTTTCAATCTCATTTTAATCATATTTATGGAATATTCATATTGTTGAATTGAACCCAACTGTAGTAGTAACTAAATGTATTGCATGTCCTGGTGGAAGTGCAAGTGAATGATGACTATGCTGAATGCCCTCCTGAGAATGTTTAAAGTCTCATAAAGTCTCTGATGCAAGCTGAAAGAAGCTAAAGAAACCATACGCAGAAGAAAATAGAGACTGAAATCAGATGAAAAAATCATGAGCTGAAGAAACCATGTGCTGCATAAGCTGAAAACTTTATAGTAAGTTCAATAGTGGGAAACAATGGTTGTATATTATTTGAATGGAGAAAAATATGTTGAACTTGTTTCGTATCAGTTGAAAATGAGCAAGGTTGTATTTAGCATCAAAGCTAAAACACATTAATATCCTTTAAAAAACAGAAACGCTCTCATGCTTCCATCTGGAGCTGTCTCATGGGCAAAGAGCGATGAGTCCTGTCCCCGTCCTCTTCCAGCAGCTCTTCAGGGGACACCCAGGCCTGCCCAGGCCAGCCGAGAGACACAATGTGTCCAGCTGTCCTGGCTCTGCCTCCAGTCTCCCCCAGTGGGACAGAAAGGCTGAAACGCTTCAATATTAGTGGAAAACCATCAAGCCTTAAGTTAGCCACTTCCCTTTTTGGAGTGATCAATAGGGGGTGCTGGTGAGGTTTATCAGCCTAATCACAGAGGGGAGATAGAATGACTCCCGCCTCCTTTGCCTCCGGCGGGAAAAAGCCTTCCCGGTCCTGCAGAACACACCTGTTGCTCGTCTCCTTTGTCTTTGCTTCAGATTCCGCACCAAAGCCTCTTAACGGTTGGAAAACTAAAGAAAATATTTGTCCCATTTAAAAATTGTTTTGATTGTTGGCCTCAGGAGACTTTACTGATTGTGCAGATATAAAATGTGTGTGGTTAAACCCAAAAATGACAGTTCTGGCAGTTTAAAAAAGGCCCTTTTGTGCCTTTGGGCACCTGAAGTTTCTGGCTGAAGACGCTTGAGAAAGTTGCAATGTATTTCTATGAGGGATAAAGTTGAATAATTTATAAAGTAGCAGGAGTTTAACTATGAAAAGAAAACCCAGGTGTGTCCTGACAGAGCTGAACCATTTGTTGTTTGAACGGTTGAAATGGGTTGAAAAAAATACAGGTGGAGAAACTTGCACAAAAGCGTTCACATGAATTCTAATATCAATCGCATACAAAAGTGATGTTGAACTGACTTTCTTTGCCACAGGCACTGGGAAGACACTTCTGGCCAGGGCAGTCGCCAGTCAGCTGGACTGTAACTTCCTCAAGGTACGTTTGAGCCGGTCAGCGGCGCTGACAGGACAGTGCAGACGCTCGGTGATTTGAATGAACATCAACACGTGAACTCTACAGGTGGTGTCGAGCTCAATTGTGGACAAGTACATTGGAGAAAGTGCCAGGTTGATCAGGGAGATGTTCAACTATGCCAGGGATCACCAGCCGTGCATCATCTTTATGGATGAAATTGATGCAATCGGTATGTGTAATCAAACCCCCTTTTTTGTTATTTCTTTTTCTCTCTCCTTGTAGCTGCACTCACGAGTTCAGGCACTAGTCTGATTATTTTAAGAGTTTTCCTAAAGCATTTTGACATTTAGGATTTGTATAGCGTTTCTCAGATTTAAACTCCCAGGGAAGGTTAATAAATAATTGTATCCTTTAAACTAATACAAATGCAGTTACAAATCCAAATTGTCTACACTAAACCATTTGTAGTTAATTGTAGTATTATTATGGATAGTTATAATTGACTGTAAACATTGTATGACGTTAACAGCACGATGAAGCCTGAAAGCCTCTCGTCAGACTCAGATTCAGCATCTAGGCCGTACTAACTTCACACGTTGGCTCGCAAAATGTTCATTTGATGAAATGTTTCTTATTCTTAATGTACATTATTCCCCACAGGTGGTCGTCGTTTCTCTGAGGGAACCTCTGCTGACAGAGAGATTCAGAGGACTCTAATGGAGGTAACAAAGACATGTCTGGAACAATATACCATCACATATCCGTTAGTATTTGAGTCTAGATTGTTTTAGAAAACGGCTGGGCTCTTCTCCTCAAATTATGAGCCTTTGAAAAACTATGTTCTTTTCAACAGAGATAAAAAAAGAAAAGAAACAAATCACCCAACTCTATTCCATTTGCAGTGTCCCTTTCTACTATTTTCAAGAAAAAGCAAAAGATACTTTTTCAAGAACACCTTTGCACTTAAGGTTGACTCTCGCCCAAAGCCTTTAAGAAGTTTCTCATCCAGCACTTGCAGACATATATAGACTTAAAGATAGATCAGTGTTTTCATAAGGATGGATGGTGGTGTTGATGGCACTTTGATGTTGGGTCGACTCACATGTCTGTTTATTTCACTAAAAACAAAGAATGGATCCATGAATACTAACTTGCTTTGCCTCCATGTCAGCACCTGTGTCCAGCTGGACTTTGTTGGAGAGTTTGCGACACTTGTCCTCTTCCCCGTCGAGATCTCTGCTTGTGTCGTGCATCGCTTGAGATAAAAGCGCCCGCGGAGTGAATTGTAGAACGGTCGTTGATTGGCACAGAGCAGGAGGCTTGAATCTGTCTCCAAAAGAGATTGGTTGATTTAAATTGTGCTGTCTCTCCACCAGCTGCTGAACCAGATGGATGGCTTTGACACACTACACAGAGTCAAGATGATCATGGCCACCAACAGACCTGACACCCTGGACCCCGCCTTGCTTCGGCCCGGTAGACTGGACCGGAAAATTCGTAAGATCTCACCGCTGTGCTGTTGACGTCTCTGTCAGCTCTGTAAAGGACAGTCAGTCAAAACATTGTTCTCCCCGTGATTTGCAGACATTGAACTACCGAATGAACAGGCTCGTTTGGACATCCTCAAGATCCACTCAAGTCCCATCACCAAACATGGAGAAATAGGTCAGTGACAAGCTGTCATTGACTCTGCAGTCAACTGGTGGGATACCAGGGCTCCGCGCACACACACACACACGCGCACGCGCGCCCCCCCCCTCACAGCACAGCGAGCTGAAGTGCGCGCGCACACACACACATGATTTCATTAGTGGATATTTCTAAAAAACAGATGTATTGATCACAAAACGCCTTTTACTAAATACAGTCTGATGTAAAACTGCACACACCAAGGGTTTTATTTCCTTTATAATCTTCATATATATGGTATATGTATGTGTGCTAGTGTGTTTTTATTCTATTTTATTGTACAACTGCTGTACATTTGCATACACTGTATAATACTCATACTGGCATCAAAGTCTTGCCAGTTAAGTGTATGTGACTCTTCATTTCATATCCTATACAAAAGGGATGGGGATAAAACTATAAAGAATGAGTCTCACAAAAAGATCTGTGCTTTGAACGTAGGTCTCTTACATCAGCAGCCCAGCGACTTCATGGTCAAGGGTTGAAGCAGAATACTGAGCGTTCCAAACTCTTCTACTCTTTCTGTCAAGTGAAGCTCTTTATTTAATTGGAGCCATGTCGATCTCAACAGCACAACTTTAAATAGAAAACGTAATAAAACAATATTTTTTTTCCATTTGCTTGTTTTCAGATTATGAGGCCATAGTGAAACTGTCAGATGGCTTCAATGGAGCCGATCTGAGAAACGTGTGCACAGAAGCGGGTAAGACTTGCAGATGACGTTCAGTCTGGGTACGTCTTTGATTTGCTGGGTGTTGTCCATTAACCTCTGTCGTGGGGCCGCAGGTCTGTTTGCCATCCGATCAGACCGGGAGTACGTCACTCAGGAAGACTTCATGAAAGCTGTGAGGAAGGTTGCTGATTCAAAGAAACTAGAGTCCAAGCTTGACTACAAGCCTGTATAAATCCTCCGTTAGTCATTTTCTCTACCAGAAACTTTTGGATTCTATTGTAATGGATGTGCTGTGTTTTATGCTACAAGGCCACAGACGACATGTCTGATTGTGGAAAGCAACGTTAGAAAGAGGACATTGTCCAAACAGTTGCCAACAAGTGCATAAAATGACTTGTAACGTCTTCTGAAATATATCACACTGTTGTAAGTTCTGTTTTTCTCGTATTTCTTGTGTCGAATCGTCCTCCACTGCATGTTGGAGAATGCAGAGTGGTAAATGGTCTATTTAGCTCTTACCCAGTTTTGGATGACCCCTCTGTGTTTTACAGTGCACTTCACATCTACTTTTTACACTCTTACCGTGCATCTAATGTCTGTATAGAATGTTCTCCTACATACAGTATGTTCAGAGAGATGTTACTCTGATATTGCTCTACAATTGAAGCAGTATTTACCAGCTTAGGCTGATCACAATCCCCCCAAAACAAGACTGACATCTGAGTGACTGATCATCGAGCCCCGTCCCACTCCGTCAGCCTTCTACCGTCCATTGCTGGCTGTGAATTGCTCTGTAACTAATACCTTGGTAGCTGTTGACTTGATAGTTACAAGATACGTACGTGTCAACATTCCATACCTTTGTTTAATCTTCAATGCATCTTCAGGTTGACTCAGTGAGATGAAACATTAGAATTATTGTGGTTAATAATTATTTAAACGCTCTTGTAAAAAGAGTGAGATCAACAAAGACAGAATACATGTGTAACATAATTTAATAGTATGTACATGGACATCTGTGAAATGTAAGCATATTCAAATCATGCTGCCTGTATATTATGTCATTCACAATATACCTATTCACAAAAATGGATGGTCACATCCCTACATGGTGTTAAAGATTTCAAAGGTCCACCTGAGCAGTTCAGTCCGCACAGACAGAACCACGCCACCCAAACGAATCACTGACGGCGCAGGAGCAGCTGTAACTGACAGTAATGGAGGCAGGTGGCTCCAAGTCTGCTGACTTCTCTAAACATTTTCAATTCAATACTTTACTGTCATTGTCATGATACTACAGTATAATAACCAGATGTTGTTTAGCATCTGAAACTTGACGTTTACCAAAATAATAAATACTAAACGCCTCAAAAAACCTAGAATTGACACAAACTAGATGGCACCAAAAGAACTGCAGTCAAAGTGATGCAGTCGTCCAACTCCTGCACAGTCCCTCAATCTCTTCTCGAAATAAAACGCTGGTCGTCATCGAAGTGTCAAACAGCAGTGAAAGCGAGCTCGAGGCTGTGGCCCCCCAAGGCCCCGCTCAGATGGTTGTAGACCTCACTCGGGGTATCGATGGCTGCTCCATCTCCCCCACACGACGTCATCCTTCCCTCGGTCCACGCCCATATTTAATCCATCACCAAATCCGCTTTCATTCATCCCGGAAATATCTCTGACCATCGATTTCAGACTCCACGACAGAAACACCTCTTCACACTTTCATTGGCTCCTGTCTGGGACTCCCTGAAAATCCCTGGACAGGTTCTGGTGTGTCCAGAACTCATCAGTCGGGTTCTGACACCACACCTGGCCCTGGCAGAACACCACTCCCAATAAAGTGGAGCATTACACAGAAAATCCTCCTCACCTCTAAATCCCTCCGTGGCATTGCTACCCAGAACCTCATTGACCTCCTCCCCCCTACCCCCCCTCAGGTGAGCTTACGCCATCTAACGGTGGGCTGCTGTCTGCCCCCAGCACCTGGCAGCGCACCATTAGCTGCTGGGACCAGTGTTGCTGCCCCGACCTCCTGGACCTCCTGAAGAAACAACCCAATCACCATCTGTTTCTCAGGCCTTCTGCTCTCTCTCACTCGCTCCACAGCTCAACTTACCTCGGCCCACCTTGTTCAGCATCCTTGGGTTTCATTTAAGGTGCTGTATAAACTAATGGAGTCGTCTGAATTGTTTACAGCTGCTGCAATGCATCTCATCTCTGACTCGAGCCTAACTTTTCCATTCATGTAAACTGGGTGTTGACTGTTCTTCCAGAGCCACTTTCACAGTGATGTCTGCCTGACTGGATTTCATCTATTTATTTACGCTGAATGACTCGGGATTCACTGTTGGACTGGTCCGTGTGTCAGGGTGAAGGACTCGAGGACGAAGGCCCTGCAAATAGGACAGTGCTGGAAGTGAGACATACAGTGGTCACACACACAGGCATGTCTGCAGGGCAGCAGCACCCTGTTGACCGCAGCGTTCTGACACACCACACAGTCTCTGCCCGTCCCCTCGGACCAGTCCTCGTCCCCCCCGTCCTCCTCCAGCGCAGCACTCTGCTCCGGTCTCTGCTCCTCCTCTGTGGGTTCGCTAGGTGCGATGCCATGCTCGGAATCAGGAGGCCACGTTGCCCCGCTGCTGTCGGCCGACATGAACAAGGGCTGCGGGACATGGAAGAAATGGCTCTATCGCCGTGGCTTCACAGAACCTAATGTTTACAAGGTAGAAACCGAGCAGAACCAAAAGAACCTACCTTCAACTCGTACATGTTTCCCAGTGAGGTGAGAAGATACTGAAAAAGAATCCGGGCAGAAAGGTTGTATTTGACATCGGGAACATGAAGAACTGTCACGCTGGCCACCTGAAAGTGGAACGACAGAACACTGTGACATTGCTGTCAGTTCACATTGCTGATAAAGAGATGATGAACATCTGTCTCGTCTTTTAGGAGTCAGGGGGAATAAGTTCCTCTTTCAACAGATATCTGTGTAAAATGTCACCTTCACTTTCCTAAGCGGTCACTTTTTGAAACTTTAGATAAGAGACGGACTCACAATGTTGTAAGTGTCTCTTGCTTCTGGCTCTGCCAGCGTCAGCACAGCCACAAGAGGGTATCGTGCCCTCGGCAACGATCCAAAGTCAGTCGTGCCCCGGTCAGCAGGAATCTGTGTGTGGTGTTCCTCACTCTCCTCACTGCAAACACTGGGAGCGTCCAAGTCAAAGAGGCGAGCCGAGAAGAAGGCAGCCAAAAACAGTGTCCCACCAGCACCTCTTTTACATTCAAATACACCATTTCCTGCCAATCTCATGCTGAAAATAAGTGCCCAAGAGAAAACACGTGATTTTCAATGTACTCAATGACAATTCAGATGAGATAACGAGCCAGAAAACAGTATAATAATCAAATGTGTTCAAACGAGGGCTTGAGAAGAAAATGTGAGGGCAGGCGATAGATCTGTCTGTCCACCCCTTTTATAGTGTTTAAGCTCATGTATTCAAATATTGCAATTGCTATTACACAAGTTGGCTTGAAAAAGAATAGACGGGTGGATGAATTGATCTGAAATCTCACAGAATTCATCTTTGCGTGTTCACTGATGGAGCCCTGACAGGCAGCGTCTAAAAGTGGAGAGAGTGAGAAGTTGTGTGTGTGTTTTGGAAGAGCAAAGGATACTGGAAGCTCTGGCAGTAGTGGTAGCACCGGTGCAATTCCTCCTGGAAACGCTGGGTGGTGCTGAGCCTGGAGCCGCACTGGTGAGTCTGCAAAGCTCTCTGCAGAGCCGTGACCTCACAGCCCCAGAAACAGCTCAAGACGCAAGGCTCCAGACAGGAAGGCCTCAGCCACACGCCGTCTGCAACACAGAGGAGGCTGATGTCAGCCGTCCTTTGATGTGACGGGAAAGGGCAGCACATCTCCAGTCCAGATACAGAACATAGTTTCAACTGTTCAACTGCTGCATGGTTTGGCTCAGACTTGAGTGATAAGAATGATATTAATGATTAAGAATAAAAACGTCCAATTCAAGGATCCAGATGTTTTATTTACACTGAGGTACAAACATCAAAACAATGGAACTTTACACAAGCCCTTTTATACAGTGGAGAACAACAAGGGGCTTCACTCATCCCACTATCTTTGTTACATGGTGGATGGAGAGTATGTTCCACTTCAAAGGTCCAGATGGAGCATCATCACTAGATGTCACTCAGTCCCACATGCTGTGCCTTTAACTCTCGGTCAGGCAGCCTCACCATTCCCACCAACAGCGCCAAAGGTTCTCACCAGTGACAGATGCTGCTCCGGAGCCCATGGCCAGGGCAAAGGGATTGGTCACCTGGACCATTTGCTTCTCGGGCGTGGGCAGGATGGACTCCGCCTCATCTGAGCTGCGAAGAATCGCGGGAACATTGAAGCCAAACCTGCAGGAGACAGACGCAAGGTGAGTTTGGTCGGCTGTTCTCTTCATCCTCGAAAATGAGACAAAAATGGGCTCGGGTTGGAGTTAGCTTTCATGTTTAGGGTCAAACCCACTGACTTTACTGAGCTACTGTGGGGGGCTCCGACATTTACCTGCACGTCACAGACTATTAATGAAGAGGATTCACCAAAACAAAGCCCTCGGTGGAGGGCAGGGACAGGGACACCTCAACTGACTTGTGTTTTCAGAGGCAGTGGCACTGAAGCACCTTTGGGTGACTCGGGGGTTGGTAAAGCGAGGCAGTGAAAACGGTAAACATCCGGTCACTGTGGCTAAGCTAACGAAGCTAAAGTCACTTACCAGCCAAGCACCACAGCGGCGGTAACAAGGAAACACAGAGACACCACGCAGATGTAGAACAGCGGGGAGTATTCATACAACGTCACCAGGAAGACGGCTGCCATCGCTCATCACGGAAGTCAAAGCTCTCGAGTTCTCTGGTCAACTCGTCCGAAGGCCGCCATGACACTGACGTCAAACAGACAACAACTACAGTGGCCGAAGAGGTACAATATCAGAGCGAACTCAGGGCTCCGTGCAGATGCTTTGCATGTGCCAGTTTGAACGGGACGGAACTTCAAAGTCATTTCAAAGGAGCAAAGTGTTGTGAGGTCACATCAGTCACAGTGAGTGTTGGGAATAAAAGAACAGCTTGTCCTTTAGTGAAAGAACTCTTTGGAACTCTGCTGTTCTTTAGTGAAAGAACTCTTTAGAACTCTGCTGTCCTTTAGTGAAAGAACTCTTTGGAACTCTGCTGTTCTTTAGTGAAAGAACTCTTTAGAACTCTGCTGTCCTT